>PVJX010003019.1:27951-116081 GCA_004027295.1 Dolichotis patagonum | reverse complement strand
GGTTGGCTATATTTATAAAGCCACACAAGGAGACTGATCAAAAATTGACATCAAAGCCACCCCAATAACCTCCTGAACTTTGCAATCTTTTGGTATGACAATATAAAGAATGAGCAGTGTGTTAAATAGTCCTTATAAGCAAATAAGCTTCTCCAACTAAGTTTTTCAGGCAAAGGTTAAGAATGAAAACACATGTAAGCATTCGTTTATTATAAGGAAGTTTATGGGGTGAGATTTATCATGTAGTGATGCACTAATGAATAACTCATAAAACTGGAGGATGAGTTAACTGTACCCTGTCTCATTCACCATGTCTCGTGTCTGAAAATCGTAACTATGGCATCAGTCAGCACACGCAGTCTACAGCAGGTCCATTTCCTACTTGGGTTTAGAGTCCCGAGGACTGGGCTTGTGATACCCTGCAGAGCCAGGCTTCCTGGCGTCCCCTCCATGGCAGGCTTTCAGAGGTGACGTGAGCTGAAAAGGAAAAGCCAACTCTGAGAGTCCAGCTCTGAGGCAGTGAGGCCTGAGCTAAGACAGTGAGCGATTGAACGGGAGGATGTGTACACTGCAGAGGGCTTCTGACTGAATCAGTGACAGTGACTCTTGGCAATTAATTGGATGTGAAAAAGAAAGAGAAAGGAGGTCATCCCTGGCACCTTGAAGCACAAAGGCCTGGGTGGTAGTGAGTGGAAAACTGAGGGACAAATCTGAAGACCGGAAGGAAAGTACAAGTAGGTTTGGTGGAAAACTTATTTTGCTTTTGAAACTTCTTTAAAGGGCCAGTAGGACATTTAGGAAGTCAAAACTCGTTTCAGAGGACTGAAACCAAGAACTTTAGAGCCACTCCCATAAAGATGATCCAGTGTATGAGACAAATGTAGTGATGCCTTGTTTATTATCACCAGCAGTGTTTGCACGGCCAATATTAAGACTCATTCTTTTGTGATAGCATCAATTTAGATGAATGACATTAAAGCACTTTCATGTAATTAAGGAGTCTAATGTATCATTTGTAACTGGTTTCTCAGTTCTGTGGCACTCTTATGTAAGATAATGATATCTGATATCATGAGCTGTGGTCGTAGGCTGTCAAATACATCAGCTGAAGGTTGTACTTGGAAACACATTATCTATGGAACTATGTTACTTTTCCACAGAGCACTGAAAAAATATTATAACAAAAAAGTATTGTTTTTTTGAGACAGAGTTTCACTATGCAGTTCAGGCTGGCCTTGAGCTCACTTTGTAGCCCAGGCTGGTCTTGAACTTGCAGCTATCCTCCTGACTCAGCCTCCAGAGTGCTGGGATTACAGGCATGCCAACACGCCTGGTCAAAAAAAAAAAGTAATTTTTTTTCTTTCTTTCTTTTTTTTTTTTTGGTACCAGGGATCGAACTCATGACCTGTACTTGCCAGGCAGGTGCTTATGCCGCTGAGCTAAATCCCCAGCAGTAAGTTTTTATAAAGTGTAAAAATCATTTTTAGAATCCTATCATTTGGACCTAGTATCTATTTATAATAGTAGAATTCTACTTTCAAGCAGATTTCTCTATAAAGTGTGTTGTCTTAAAATAAGAGAATGTAAGGGTGGGCTAAAACGTGGAATCTTCCCCATTTACACAGTGCAACCCCCCTACTAACTGCTGAGCCCGAGTCACACGCAGGCGCAGGCTCTGTCTCCTTTCTCTTCTTTTCCTTCCAGGACCCTGTATCCAAAGTGGTCTGCTCTCCTGTTCCCCTGGGCACCGGGCATGAGCGTGGATTAGGGTTAGTTACCTTTCTACACCTTCCTGAAATGAATGTGCCGTAATGCTGTGTGTTATATCCACTCCCAAAAATTGTTCCCAGAAAACCAGCTAGTAAGCATATTTATAATTATACCCCAATACAAAGCACATTCCTGAGAGTAAGTGGTAAAGCAGCCCCCACTTTATAACCACATGATACAAACCACCACCACACAATATAAAATAGCAGAATCTGTGAGCTGCTTATTTTAGAGCACTGTTTTCTTAACATAGGCCTTAACACAGGCCCTATAAGTTGGTCAGAGAAAGAGCGGTCGGTTGGTCAGAGAAAGAGCGGTCGGTTGGTCAGGGAAAGAGCGGTCGGTCATGTCTCACGGCTTGTCCTAAAAGATATTCACAGCTATTTAAAGTGCTCGCATGACAATTACTGAAGTAGCTTTTGCGTTTTAATTACCTGTGAAGAGCAAGCCCTCCCCACACTGCCTTTGCCGTAAGGAGCCAGTGCTGGTCCTGGCAATCCCACTTCGAGGAAGAGCGAGCAGTCACTCTACTATCTACTCAATCACTGGGGCAGATGCCGAGGGACTCTGATTTCAGGTTAGATCCTTCCTAACTGCCGAATTCCACCACAGCCATGGGGATTGGGACATGAGTGGGGACACTTTGTCAAACCTCCCTCCTCCTTTTGCCTATTCTCCCCTTTTTTGTCATTCTTTTTTGTTCCCCATATGATGGGCCGAAGTCTGCTGAACCAATTCCTGTGTCACCCCCACCCCTATATCTCCTTTCTGCACCCTTCCTCCCGTCCTTACTTAAATCTGCCCGGTCCATGGTTTTCAAACATCAGAAGCGGCTGATTATTTTCAGCAGAAGCAACAGAATTACAAAGTTTGTTTGAAATCTTCTAAAATTATTTCCCCCAAGTATGGTGCCTGTAACTGGGCGAAGATTATTAGTGTAGGCCTGAGAATGTGGGCAGAGTCTATAATTTTGTAGTTAAATATCAAAAACCTCCTATGTAATTTACAACCACAATAGATATTTCACTGGCTAGTGCGTGTTATTCCGAAAAGTTATCTTTATGGTGCTTCATAAAATTCTGTTATTTGTATTACTTTTACCCTGAGCCTTAATGGCAGGCTTCACTGGGAATTTTTCTTGGTGGGTGCCAGCTTACATTACAATCACCTGGACATTCTTTTTAATACCCTGGTTCCACCCTGACAGCATGAAAGAGTCTCTGGGGCTGGGGCCTGGACAGCCTTAGGTGTAAAGCGGAGTCACCACACTTACAGGCAGCTGAGGATGAGAGACACACAGAGTTGGACTCAATCCAAGAACAACTACGGCAGCCCAGCCAGTGTCATAAGAGATAAGCAGACGAAATAAACTTGCATAGCGTGTGACAAAGGCATACACCATATGAACAAATAGCACAAATACTTGTTTAAAACATAAGGCAACCTGGCAGCTCTGTTTGGTCACCTGTCAATGGAGGGTGGGTAAACTTGGGATGTTCACTGTGCCAACAGGGCCATCTGACAGGGGACTGTCCCATCGAAGGGTCCCCAAGGGAGAACAAGGTGCCCACACAGCAGGACTTGGTGGGGAACTGGACAGATTCTGGTCCTGCAGTACAAGGACTCTGTCATTAGGAGAGGCGGGGGGGGGGGTGCTGCTTGCTGTGGTGGGGAGGAACAAAACACAGCGACTCTGCAAGAAGGGCCCCGGGCCATAGGCAGGCATTTTCAGAGCCACTGAATGATAAACAACTGTTTGCTTGTTGGTTGGTTTTCACACCCTGCCAGATGGTTGGGAATGCACCCCAGCTTCTGCTTTGTGAGAAGGACCTCAGTGTTAGGAAACTGCCTAGGAAGAAATTACCATCCATTTCTTGCATAGTTTCTACAGTGCCTCGGACTCTAGCATAAGGGGTCAAGTGTGGTAGGACATTGATTCGTGAACCTCCTTCTTTTTACCTCGCGCCTCATGTGCTCATCTTAGGGTAGCTATTCATCAAATCTTGTTCATTATTCTGTTCCACTGCATGTGGGGGGCAGTGGGGGTTCCTAACCTTGACATTGGAGGCAGTGGAGGAAAGCTCCGTGTAAGAGTGAAGTGGAGGTCTGGGCTTCCTGTCGGATTTAATTTTGCTTGTTAAGGGGGCGCTTTGGGAAAATTCGGGTTCCAGTGAATCACTAGGCCAAATCCTAATAACTACGATTGCCAGAAGTAATTAGACTGAGGAAAGCCAGGTTCCTGGGGAGGAGGAGGTCATCAGAGCATGTCTGAGCTGTTACTCCATGGTCAGACCTAGTTACTTGTCCCTAAGGAGTGGGAGCAATCAGGAGTTACAGAAAGCAGGAAATCCACCAGAAAACAATGCTTTTCCATCAGCGCTTTCCCCTCAGTAGGTCACCCACCCGTAAGCATGCAAGAGATCAAAATGGGCCGCTCCTATGTGCGCAGTCCTGCGCTCTTATAAACCACCTGTCTGCTGCTGAGCGCAGAGCTCTTCCAGAGACCCTCCCCATCACTCCCAGCCCCCCTCCTCCCTGGGCAGATGAAAGAACCCAAGGAATTCAGCCCAAGCCTTCATAAAAAGAATTGTCTTACTAGGCGGGAAAGGGAAGGGAATGAGTCTTTGTAAACATCCTCCAGTCAATTTAGATAGATTATGGAGGGAACATTTGACGGTAAGAAGATGGTACGCACGTTCCAGCAGAACAGCAGTTCTAAACTCCAGAGCTAAAAGACGCCAAGAGGAACTCACTTGCTCTTAAAGTGACACCTTTTAGAAATGTGGTGGCTGTAGGTAACTAAGTAAAAAGTGTCAACAAGTGATTGTGATTGCCATTCTAAACTTTCATCATACGAACAATTAAAACATGGCTACATTTTTCCATCGGAATATATTCAGGAAGCACAAGCACAGTGTATCTGTGCTTCACACCAAGGTGAGTGGTTTCCTTGGAAACCATAACCATTTCTTTGACTATCCAGAGAGGATATTTTGTTAGCTCCTTTGATAGATTTTGAACAAAGACACAAAACTCCTAGTGGTCACTGTCCTTAAATTTTCTGATTCCTTTGTGATTCAGAATGACTTCAGTCTATTTCCATACTACTTTGAGCTCAGAACACTATTTCTCTGTTTAAACATGATACATGGAAAGAGGAAGTCACATACTTTAGCCAGGGTCTTTTGTCAACTGGCAGTCTCCAGGGATCAGTTTGCTAATAAACCCTTACCTCATGCACTATCCGTACAAAAACATAGAACATTATATTTGGTTTTCTTTAGATTTAGTTTGACAGTATGATAATCTGAGAATAGGAGAATCCTAATTTTGTGAAATTTAACGGCAGCACTCTGATCTATACTAACACTTCTATGGCATATAGTTATATATAAATGATACAGAAAAAGTTACTTAGTCACAAATTACATGCGTACTGAGCAGCTAGATACTTGCTTCTTACAGGGTATAGTTTTCTTTCTCAATTTATGGTTTTTTGATCCAGAGTTTAAAAGGACCCACATGATCCACATGATCTTTTTTTAAAGAAGGAGTAAGACCCAAGGATGGTATCCAAAGCCTCTTTGGCCCAAATTCATGTATTCATTTTATGCCAACCTCAAAATGATAACTCTTAGCCCTTCCATGAAAATGGAATTCAAGTTACAAACTCTTCCTCACCGAGAGAGCCAACCCCCAAGTCTACCCAGAGCTTGATGCTGATCTAATATTTTAAGAGGGTTGGGCGGGATGTCCTTGGAGGCCAGCTGAGCTCCCAGAACTTGTAGATGAGTCCTTCCCCCTGGCACAAGCACTAGCCCCTGCCATTACACCCAGTGCCAAGCCTCAGGGATGCAGCCTTCAATACATACGTGTTTTCAGACATGGGCACCATGTTCCCGTCCCTGAAAGTCTAACTTCTAGGTTTCAGGGCTTCTAGAGAAGCTCCATGCCTTTTCAGGCTTCTACCACCTCCAATGTCTAGGTGGACATTCATCCTGCGGACATTCTAGGAATTCACTGAAAACTGTTTGCCTCTGAATTCATATTGCGCATGCTACAGATGGAGTGTATGCAATCCCAGAAACGATTCTAATAGTTGTCAGCCAGACTACTGAATTCATAGGCTGCTCACTGGGCAAAAGCACTGTCGCTCATGAGATAAGCACATGTTTCCAATGGATATTGCCATGATTTTCCAACACAGTTATATTTACTCCATCTTTCTTAGCCCAAATTCATTTCCTCATCCAATCCACTGCTGAGATGAGTTGAGCAGCCTTAATTTTAGAATCTTCCAAAGAAAAAATAAACACACAGACAGCTGAGTTAATTTATACAACACGGCTGCATTTATCTTGGCAGATTTCACTTCTCTCCCCAGCATACAGCCCTCACGTGCTGACTCTACTTAGCAACTTGGGGAGGAACAAGTTATTTCTATTTATGAAGCACCTGGAGTGAGAGTCACGGCACAGGACAAGTTTGGTTTCTGCACACTTCTTACAGGAGTTTCTTTTGCTCATAGATAATTTACTTGCTGGGTCTCCGAAGCCTACATAATATTTTTCTTTAAACCTGAAGCAAACGCAGAGTCGTTTTTACAAGAGCAATAAACTGAAGTGGCTATTCAGATACTTCACTTGGATTCCCTGCACACTGAAGGACCATTTTGTTAATACAAACCCTTCATATTTTAGTAGGCTGCCCCCTGAAAACCTAGGGCTGCTTAAAATTATATGACCAGGCGTGTCCCCTCCTCCCATCCCCACCAGCCCTCTGCTCCTGGGACGATGCCTGCAGATTTGCAGTATTCACTCTGACAACTGTGCTGGTGTAAATATTTAGAGAAGTCCTTTCCATTAGAGATTAAACAAAGTATAAGTAACGGTCCCGCTGTTCCTAGAGGAAAGATCTTAGGAACACTCGCAACAGCAGAGCCTGTGCTATCTGAGGCACAGATTATGGTGCCGTGGACCGAATGAGAGACGAAAGGGAAGAAAATCAAAAGAGGAATTAGAAAGGACTGTATGTGATTTGGGCTGCAACACATCACTTTTCAGTTATCGCTGTGGAGATGGCGATGTTTGAAGGGAACAGGATGCAGAGAGAGTGAGTTCATTTAAAATGGAAAACAGTTTTAAAAAAGTGACTACTGGTGTTCCAATGGTTTTTAAGAAACAGTGGCTGGGAAGACAAAGCTGGGCGGGGCGAGGGGGGGCAGGTACCCCAGTTCAGAGAGTCCTTAGGTACGTCTCCAAGTGGTCACCATGGTGAGGTCACATATCTGCCATCTCACCTGATATGAATCCGGTCTCCGTATTATTAGTCAAGATCTGCTAAAAAGGACAATGATTATGCCCGAAAGCTCCCATCAGTGTCACTTGTGAAACAGCGTGGCCCCCCAGGTGATGAGGGCTCCGTGTTCGCCCATGTCCCTCTCTGTGCCTGAGTGTGCGTCCGTACGCAGCCACCTGTAGCACCCATGGGGCCTGGTCCAAGACCCGGCTCCGAATGCCAGGCCTCCCACTTTCAGGTCCCTCGTTTAATGTGGCGTAATGTTGCCATGTAACTTCCACACTACTTAGATCCTTCTCTGCTGAGATCATCTCTGGCTGTGTGTAGTGGTGCATGCCTGGAAGCCCAGCACTTGGGAGGCTGAGGCAGGAGGATCGCTGCAAGCTCAAGGCCAGGCTGGGCTACATAGTGAGTTCAAGTCCAACCTGAATGACAGAGTAAGACACAGTCTCAAAACAAAACAAAACACCACGCTTAAAAACTTATATCATAGGTCACTTATAGTAGTTGTTTTTATGTCTGTAACAACCTTTTAAATAATGCTGACCCTTGGGGGAGTATGTGGATGTGGGGCCAAGTGTTTAAAAGACTGCCTGTAACAGAGAGGACAGGCTAAGCAATTTAAAAATCAGAAACTTCACTGGTAGAATTTCCGATTACTTTTAGTTTTAGTAATCCCTGTGATGTCTGACTAGGAAACATGTATATCCGTCAGAGGATGGTGGTAGTTTTCTGCTGGTGCTTACCTTAAAATACAAAAGCTGTGCACTTAATTCAGCTTATTTGTTAGCAAGTCTCCCTCCAAGATGTCTTGTTGGTATCTATAGTTTTCTCTCCTGTACAAAGAAAGACTTAAACCTTCATATTATTTTTCCCGTGAAAACACATTTTAGAAAAAAAAACTCTACATAGGTAACATTAAGACATCTACAGGGATTTTATTCCTCTTTGTTTTGCTCCAACCATGTTACAGCAATCATTCATTGCTGAGTTTCCAGCTGAGGGTCACTGGAGTCGTGTATGGGGCTGAACCACATGATCTACAGGCTAGAATGGAAGCCCGATCGCTTGAGCAGTGTCTTAGTTACTTTTTCTGTTGCTGAGATAAAATATCTGACCCCCACAAGTTAAAGAAGCAAAAGCTTATTTCAGCTCACAGCTGCAGAGGTTTCAGCCCACGGGCAGCTGGCTCCAAGGCCGAGCAGCACATGGAATGCAGAGGGCGTCCCAGGGAAGAAATAGTCCATGGTGTGGCAGGCAGAAGCCCGCAAGCAGCCACAGCGACACAAGCCTTTCCTCTGTCCCTTTAAATTCCAACAGGCTGCAGCCTGTTGATTGGCACTACGCACACCTAGGCGCACACCTAGGCGTGGGCTCTCTTTTTCCGTACCCAGAGCTAGGGTGACCGTCTGGTTACCGTGCACCCTTACTCCTAGCATTACACACTCTAGATCCAGCCACCTGAAAAGCCCCACGTGTGAGCACACAAGGCTTTGAGGGACGTCTGCAAGTCATAGCAAGACAGAAGCCATAACAAGGACACTCACGTATTTGGACTTCCCCTTTCGGGACCTGTGTCTTCTTGGGTTAGACTCTACTGAGAGAAATCCACATTAGCAGACGTGATATCGATCTCTGTTTTAAACCTTTCTGCATAATTAGACAAATCATCTGGTCTGTCATTCAGTTGCACCCTCTATAAATGGAAAGGCCTCCTTTTGTTTATAGAAGGCAGGAAGCTGATCTTGAAGTCCCTCTAACAGTAAGATGAACAAACTTTTTCTTTACCTTTTGTTTATTTTATTTTATTATTATTATTATTATTATTATATATTTTTTGGTCTTTTTGAGACAGTCTTACTATGCAGTTCAAACTGGCCTTGAGCTCACTTTATAGCCCAGGCTGGTCTCAGGCTTGGGATGATCCCCCTGCCTCAGCCTCCTGGGTACTGGAATTACGGGTGTGTACCACCACCATGCCTGGCTTTTCTTTTCCTTCTCTGTCAGAATATCAAGAGTGTGAAGTTAGAGCTTGAATCCAAAAGCATAGCTTCTTACTCTACTTTCCTGGGGTGTGAGACCATATTTTAATAGCAAACAGCCCCCCCCCAATCCTGCTGGAGAGGAAAATGCAGGAAAAAACTGAAATTGATAGCCCTAACTAAAATGTCCTAGAATCATTAATTCCATAAACAATTAAGCTATTTACTGAAATGTATTATGTGCTGGTATTACAAAAGTAAGAAAAACATTTCTGCCCTTTCAGTATTTCACAGTGGCTAAAATATGGAAAAGTGAGTATGACTGGAGTTAAAAATTAGTATTTGGTGACAGAGACCATTTCTAAGCTGTGGAATCCCGTTTAGATTTGTTAGAACACAACTGGAAATTGTTGCACGGTTTGTGCTAACCAGACCCAGGTTTTCTCTGGAGAACAAAGGCCCTGGATAGCACTGTGGGATGAAGAGAGACGGGAAATGAGGACTGACTGAACAGAAAGCACTGACATCTATCAGGCCTCCAAGTACTTTCTCGTCTTGAGATTTATGAGCAGTGAACAACAGTCACCGCTCTGGACGACGTGTGTGACGGTCACAGGAAGTGAGCTATGCACGCTGTAAACGGCGCTGGCGTTGTTTGGTGAAGCTGGGGAGGAGCGGCCCGGTTTGGCAAAGCCAATTTCCATTTTCGGCACATTGATTAATTTCTAAAGCTGAGCCCTCACACTGGTTCATTAAGTAGAATTACTTTACCAAACAAACACGGAAATATTGTATGTTTAAAAATAGCTCGGTTTGCCCATCCCTCCGAGGCATTGCTCAAACCTTTTATGGTAACCCCTTGACCGCCACTTGGAATATACAACTGAAGCTATTTGAAGCGCCAGCTTGGCCAACGCGTATCAACAAGTCATTGGGAGTTTTGCTTGCTGGCCATCCCTCCTCACCACAGATGATAACTCTGCAAACATCTGTTACTAAAATTCAGAGCCTTCACAATGACAAGATTCAGTTCTCCCCTGTGTGTGCTCACTGACTTACAAAGGGTTTGGGGTAAAGAAACGTTGTTTTTACAGGGGTTATCTCATGCCTCGCTCACAACAACTAAACCATAATATTTTCATCATTTTATGAATGAAAACAAAAAAAGATAGTCAAAACACTGATGGAACCGATCAAAATGACCCAGACAGAAATGGTGGACCTAAACACTTCCCGAAGTCTTCTGACCTAAGGAAAGGCCTTTCTTGCGACACTGTTGTTCATGAAGCCCACTGAAGAGGATGTCAGTGGAGGTCTAATGAAGGAGAACTTTCTCTGTGCAGGGAGACAGCTCCCATCACCGCCCTGTGCACAAAGTATGGTCAAGGAGAGAAAACCAGGCTAAGGGACAGTGGTTACTTGGGGAGTACAGTGAGTTTTTACACTGTTTCCAAAGCCAGGGGCCCAGTAAGACCACAACTGTGGCTCCTAAAAGACCCCCCTGGTTGGTGAATGGTAAAGTAGTGTGGCAAAAGTTAAAGATATGAAGGAAGCAGAATCCACTGGAAGAGCTCATTGGAAATGAGGATGGAGAAATCTAGAATTTTGACTTCAGCCATTGGATGGTACCATTTTCTGAAACAATAGTAGAGAAAACACCAGTACATGTTTAATATATATACTATGCTTCAGTAGGCAGGGTTTTGGAGATCTTATATGCAGCATAACCCCTCATGTTATTCAAGTGGACAAAGGGTGGCCAGAGAAGTGATTTGATTGGAGCCACACTGCCACGGAGCAAAGAGGAGGCCTGACTCCAGTGGCCATTCCCTACCACCGAAGGCCATGTGGCAGAGAGTTATGAAAACTGACGTTCCAGAAAAATGCTCTGTGGGATTTCTGGCAATCTCATTGCATATTTTTGCTGAATTAATGGTCTTTTCAAGGAGAATTTTCTGTTGATGGGCTAAAGATTTGTTTCACAATTTCTTCACTTCCTTACTCCAAGAGAAGTCAAAACATAACAAATGACAACAAACTGTTGCCCTACCCTAAAGTGATGCATACTAGGGGATCATTTAAAAAAGGAGACTCAGGATTTAGCTCAGTGGTATAAGTGCCTGCCTGGCAAGTGTGAGGTCATGAGTTCAGATCCCTGGTACCAAAAAACAAAACAAAACAAAAAGGAGATGCATTTTTGTTAAAAGGTTAATAGTTTTCACATCAAATGTATTCTTATAATTCAACTTTTTGGTTAAAGGAGCTTCAAATCTTAACCCCATGTGGAATAAGTGTTGTTATGCTCTCTGTTCACAATAATTGGCACCAATATAGTTTTATACCCTTTACAGACACTTGCTCGCTTTACTGTTGCTTGATTTTTTTTTCAATACCCTTTCAAAATGGACAGAGGTCTTGCCATAGTCATTTTATGGAGAAAGCTCAAGTATGCTAAGTCAGGGTGTGGCATCCCAAGGCCACTATTAAGTGGTGATAAGAGTGAGCCCCTCAGCTCTTACAGGGGGATATTTGCTTTGCTTTCCTGTAAGAGTCCATGCTTTTCCTTTCATTGCCTCAAGTGTCAAATATTTCCACCAAAGTTCGTATTGTTTCTTTGGGTTTGACTCTAAAGACAAGAGAAACCTTGGTTGTGAGACTTTTACTGGCTGACAAGCTGAAATGGTACACCCTTGAGGACCTGTCCCTTTGAAGTTCCTCTTACAGGGAGGAAGGGACCCTGAGATAACTGTGTTGTTTGACAGTCCTTAAGGAAAAGGGAGCCAACGAACATAGTGCCCTCAATGAAAGTAGAATTTCTCCAGAAATGCATTGAAGTTCTCTGTAAGTGGATATTTTTCATCAGAATTACTAAGATTATATGGGGAGCTCAAAATATCAGGACATTTATTTTACTAGATGTGATCTAAGAGTCTGTTTCAGGGTAACAGCTGAAACTAAATTCAAGAATTTTAGGATAAAGTCTCAAAGGTTTCTTATCCTATCAGCTGGGAACTGATTAACTGTGGGTCTCAGTGTTCTTATCTGAAAATTTATAGGGATAAGAAAAAGCTTTAATATCCTCTTAACATCCATGTTATTTGCGTCATCCTGACGTATATTCTTGTTTTGTTTTTGTGGTATGGGGAATCGAACTCTTGACCTCACACTTGCCAGGCAGGCACTATCCCACTATGCTGTATCCCTGGCACGCTGACATATATTCTTTATTTCTACATATTTAGTTCTTTATACTTCCTCTTTCTCCCTCTTCATTTACTTAAGTTCTTTTTCCCCCCCTTAATGCCCTATAACTTTCTAACTATACTCTGTGCTCTTCAAATAACCATTAATAACAGCTCCTACCTTTTAATTTCTGTTGCACTAAAATTCCAGCCCATGTATTTATGGTTGTTAGCACAGGAAACGGTTATTTTTATGAACTCTATTGTAGGCTTCTTGAGCCAGACACTACACTTTATTTTTCAGTGGGATCGGCCCCTAGGTAGCCACTCCAAGCCATTGCTGAAAAGGCCTTTATTTGTGAAGGTGATAAAGATTGGATACTCACAGCGTGGCATTTGTCACTTACATCTGATTCACCTGCAGGGCTTCTTACTGAGGTGGCCACCATGTCATTTTTAAAGTTAAAACCTTCAGGAGTGAGACTTGGGCTTCTGTGTTTTGAACAGATTGCCACACAGCAAACTTCTGGAGCCAGAGGTATAGGCCTTAGGCTCTCCCTGCCACAAGAGAACCATTTCTGTGCAGTGCCTTCTATTTTTTCCAACCTGTTGACTTCAGTGTTTCTCATCAGTGGTCAGCAGGGCTCCAAGGGCTTCTGGCCCACAATGTGTGTGAGGTCACCAGTCATACCCACTGAAGTCTGCGTCTCTGGTCCTTAAAAAGTAACTTCTAACTATTCATGAGTTCCCAGCTTCTCAAGTTACCAGATCTTTTCTGTTACAAAGAAGCATCGGCATCAGCCTTCTTTCCAGACTGCTTGTTTCGAGATTCCTGAGAGTTTCGTTGGAGAGATCTGCCTGTTGCCTTGAACACAGAACGGAGATGATACAGGATGCAGTCAGTGGCTGATGAGTGAGACCAAACGTCTTACATTTCCTGATTTCTGACGCGTGCCCGTAGAGTGTTTGGTGCTTCCCACGGCGTCTCGCTGCATCCGCTCAGGGTGTATCAAGTAGCCGTTCCCCGCCTTGCAGATGGGAAAGCCCAGGATCAAACCGTGTTTTTCCTAATAATCAGACTGTAAATGCCTTGACGCATGTCATTGGTGTGACTCCTCTGCCCTTGGGGTGAAGGCACAGGGTTCATCTCTGCATGCAGAAGCAATGCAGGGAGCTGTGCGCGTAGCACAAACGCACTGGACTCAAGATGTGCACAGGAGGTCCTCCTGTGTTCCACCGGCGACTTTGTAAAACCAGCAGAAATCTCCACTTACTTCCTCTGCTCCGGACTTTACATGTGCTGTGCACGGCTGGGTTTTTTTTTTTTTAAATGGTATACCCACTCTTTGCCCTCTTCTCATGCCTGTTAAAATACCACAAGCCTCTCCCACTGTTTGCTCACACGAAGCTGCAGTCCTCAGATACACTGCCGGAGCACGCGATGTGGCAGAAAAGTCCAAGCGAATTCATGATACAACAAAGTCCAGTTTGTTTTTAGCACAAACTGAAGTTTGTTTCATTCGAGAATGTGAAGTTAATAGTGACGGACTCACACCCATGCAGATTCATGACCGTGAAACTATCACATTTTCTGTTTATGTTGATTTCTAGTTATTTCTCCTTAAGAAATGGTTCTGTTAGCCAGACCAGGGCACATAATGGTTCCCACTGTTGGACGAACACTGTTGGATCTGTCTCATGGAGAACTCATTCATTACCACACACGGACCCCTCCACGGGTCCTGGCTCTTGGCAGAATCTGGGTCTTCGTGATCCTGGTCCCCCCCAATCCTGTCCTCTGTTCACCTCCCCTGGGGAAAGCAGCCATGTGGAGAAGGGGGAGGCTGCCTTACATTTTAACCTGCAGTGGAGTGCACTGACTGGCCCCATGATAGTTCCCCCGTGTGGTTAAGGAAAAGTCTCTTTGGTTCTGGCCCCACAAAGGCCTCCATTAGCTTCTTCGGTAGCATTGTTAATCATCACCGCCTGGTTGGCCACAGGAGCACTAACACAGGTTTCACTACTTCTTCAGAATCAACTGTGAGCTGGGGAGTGGCCCCATGCCTGTGATCTTAGCACTTAGGAGGCTAAGGCAGAAAGATCCCTGTGAGTTCAACAGCCTGGGCTACATAGTGATTCAAGGCCAGCCTGAACTACATAGTGAGATCCTGCCTCAAAAAACCAAACCAAACCAAAACAAAACAAAACCCAAATGAACAAATGGTCAAAAGAAATAAATTTGAATTTACCCTGTGGATTGTTAATTTATCTAATGAATAAAAGAATGTAGTGTTGAGATTCTTCAAAAAATTTTCTCTTGGCAATGAAAACCATAATCTTTTTGCTCTGCATTATTGGCATGTTTTAAGATGTATTGCTAATGGTAGAAATTTAGAAAATGGGAGAAAAAATTAGAATTTCTTACAACTTTGTATTCTTTCTTTTCTCTTATGACCTCTTATATGTTTCATAACTTTGCCATTTCTCTCTACTTACCCACCCCTACACACTCCACTAAAAGAGGAATGAAAACTTAAAACCCCAAAGCAAACTAAAATTATTGCTGGTGGGAGATGGCAAGGAATGGAGGAGAAAAGAAATGTTCCCAAGGGCAGAAAACAATGCAGATCAATGCATGGTCTCTTCAAATTCGGAACCAGGGTGTGAATTTCCAGGTCTGTAACCAGAGACAGGACATTCTCCTCTAATATAAAACTTAATAAGAACTTACTTTCATGGGATGCAAGATCCTGGTTCTGTTCTAAGACTCATAAAATTAACAAAAATTAAAGTGAACAACCATATTGGGCCACATGGGTTCCTTCCTCACCTCCTGGTGGTGACTTAGAGATGCAGAGTTGAAATGGGCAGAGAGGTCTCGTCCTCCAGAAGAGACTTCAGGGTCTGGTTTCACCCTGGCCCCTCACCTCGTGGCCCTGGACCACTGTGGCCGGCTGGGTCCTGCTGTGCTCACCCTCGGCCTGGTCCTTTCCTACAGCCTTGGGAGGGCTGGGTGCGCTGGGGCCCAGGCTGGGGAAGCCTTCATCCTCCCGCGGTGAATTCACTCACACCACCCCCCAGCCTGTACCGCTACTTATGAGTTTATTAGCTAATTAACATGCTAAGGCCAGGCCCTGACTGTGCCACTGAAGCTTGCATTTCCTGCATCATGTGCTGTTAGGTACTGAGTGGCTCTTCTACTTCTGTCCAGAGTCGTCATGGTGACGGCCTGATGTATTCATCCACAGCACAGGCCTCTTTCACTTCTAGTTTGCCCTGTGGCTGTGGGTAGGCGAGATACAGTCTTCTTCAGTCACCTTCCCGTCTAGCCACCACCTATCCACGCTATCTTCGATCTCATGAATTTCACAGATGCCATCATTTGCTGGCTATTTTCATAATATTTTAAGAAACCTTAATATTTCGTTTTAGTGGAAAGAATAACGACTCGGTATTTAATGTTAGGTTTGTCTCATTGCTGTGGTTTTATTTTAAAGTATTTATAGAAGATAAATATTAGACTGCCTTCAGGAAACTGTTATTTAGTAGGAGAAAAAGAAATTCTTACCAAATTCTCAAAGAAATCATTTCCCTTAAAAATAGCATGTGTCCCCACATAATAATAAGGGCGGAGCACCAGCTGGAGCGCATTCAGCAGCGGGCGAGTACATTCTTCTCGGGGCCTGCGAGGAATTCTGTGGACCCACTCGTGTAGGCACAGACGGTCCCAGGAAAGGCCGAGTCCGTGGGACGCAAGATAAGGCGGTCTGTATCATCCTGTCGTTTCCGTTGCTCATTTCACGCTTGTTAGTTTAGTTAATGCCTGTGGGACTGACTTTGATAAAAGACCACATAAAGTACGTGCTGGTGTATGTGTGTGAGTTCATGTATCTACATATGTGCATCCTCACACATACACATGTACATAAAGGCACGGTTGTGTGCACATGTATATCTTAAACTAACAGGTGAATTTTAGTTCATTTGAGGATCAAAACATTGGTACATCAAAACCACTCAAAGACAAACAGTACTTCAAAAATAACAAGATTTGTATATATCTGGATATATAAACATGGCTGTTTAAACAAATTAACACTAATAATGAAAGTCTATGCTCAGATATGTGTTCATGCATGTAGCATGTCTTGGAAATGTAAAAGAATGTTGTGTCCTGAAAAATACTTAATACTTACTCAGAAAATCGTTTGTACTTACTTTGATAGCTATACTTAACTCCCTCAAATTATTTAAAGGGTTGTGCAGACCTAGCCTTTATACTTCTACTTTGGAAGCTTCTGCTTATGAATAAATTTAAAAAATTGATTCCCAATATTTTCTGTTTGACTCAGCAGAATTTAAAAAATATTGCCAACTCAGCCAATTTTTTAACAGTGGATTTCTCTTAAAGTGAACTTTGCCCAGCATTTTAGAGGAACCATGAAACATCTCTCAATTTTTAGTGGCCATAATGTTACTGTAAACTACGTAGGATTCTGTAACAAACAGGTTCCAAAATACGATAGAAATGTGTTATTCTAATGTTGGCAAGAAAAGAATCTCACATTTTCTCTAGGTGAATGTACTTAAAATAAAGGCCATGTAGAAAAGCTTCCATTATTTGATTTCCAGTGATTTATTTCATATTTCAAGTATCTTCAAAATGCAAATGACTTGGAACAATTCTTTTATCACATGTTCATAGGCAAAGCCCACTGAAAAGCAATTATTATAGATAATTTCTGTCAAATAATCACTGATTTTACATCTTTATTTAAAAAAACACAATCAGCTTATTTTTATATTCATTGCTTTCATTCACTGAATAATCAAAAATTATTTATTAAGAACCTATTTAGAGCCGGGGATTTAGCCAGCAGCATAAGCGCCTGCCTGGCAAACATGAGGTCGTGAGTTCAGCCCCAGTATCAAGAACCTATTTGGGAAATTACCACCCTGTGATATGAAGTATATGGTTACCAAGAAATGACCAAGCCAATTGTCACCCAGGGTCCCTTCATTCACTTTGAGCACCCCTGCTTGTGAAAGGAGAGGACCTGAGGACGATGTGGATGGGGACTAACCCTGGTGATGGGGTTCCCCTTCTCTTGCCCCAGCCCTTTTTCTTAAGCACCTTGCACATAGAAGAGCAGGTCATAAACACTGCAGACTGGGATGCCTTGAGGAGACTCTGACTTAAAGTCCTGTGTTGGTTGGCTGATTGGTTGGTCAAACTTATCAACTCTGAATTTAATAATTTTTCATTCAAGGCATTTTGAGATTAGTATGTTGTTTTCAGGTATTGAACACCTCTTTGGTACTCCAACTTGTTTTATCAGTCTAAGGTGGATTAAATTTTGTATTGCTGCAAAATTTCTAGCCAAATATAAATGGCGTCAGAGGTGGTGGGCCATGTTCACTTTAGGAGAAACCCACTGTTAAGAAACCCAGTTGGATGACTTGGCAAGATCTTTTATTTATTTTTTCTGTTTTTCTGTTTTTAAATTTTATTTTAAAGAGAATAAAACCAAGCAAAATAAGACAGAATAAAGACAATCAAAACAAGACAGTATAAGTGACACAGGATTTCAAAACAAGGTAATAGGAAATCAGCAATGGTCACCATAGTGTTTCTTGTTGTCTTCAAAATAGCTGCCCATACCTTCAGACACAGTAAAATCAAACAAAATAGAACAGAAGAGAACCAGTAAAAACAAAACAATGAATGCAATAAAGGACTTCAAAACAAGATAATAGTAAACCCAAAATGGCTACCATAATATATCTTGTTATCTTTGAAATAGCTGCCCATGCCATCAGATATAATAAAATCAAAAAATACAAAACAGAATAAAGCCTAACCCAACAAAACAATGGCAGTGATACAGGGTTTCAAAGCAAGATAATAGGGAATTAACAGTGACTACCACCTTCAGAAGGAGACCCCCCATAGATGCCACATTGTGTACTGTTATCCTCTGAATAAACAGATGATCAGACCACTAGCCCTAGACCTGTAAAGTCAGTGAAACACCAAATACTACAAGCATTAAATCATATTTTACCTCATTAGCTATCATCGCAGCCTGTGTTTCTTCAGATCAGCCAGTGGCTTACAAGGGGCGGGGTTGGGGGATATTGGCTCTTTTTGTTTCCCGGCCCATGTGCTGGCAGGGGCTGGCGTCTGACTCTAACCTGCACATGGCACGGGCTTGCAGAGGTCTTAGCTTCTTGTTAATTTTTATTCTCTTCCTCCCTGGTCTGAATAGCACCAGCTTACAGGAGAGGGCTGGCATCTGGCTCTCCCCCAGTCAGCCTGCACATGGTGCCCTTGGCAATATCTTTTAAATTCTGTTGAATATTGAGAATTGACAGTGTATAGAATGAGTTTCTGTTGCATAGCTATTTACAGTAGATGGTAGTGTATTTGCTATTGACCTATAGAAATTGATTTGAGTGAGGCAAATCTTGAAAGTCTGCTTTAAATTGCTACAGAGCTTAGTTTTCTTTTCTTTGCTTTCTTTTTTTGTATCAGGAATTGAACTCACAGCCTCATGCTTACCAGGCAGGTGCTTATGCTGCTGAGCTATATCCCTGACCCCTTAGTTTTCAATACTATAACTAGTTCAGTACTTCATAAACATTGGAAATAAATAGCTAAATGTCATGCATTTACCAAGTGCTGTGGTATTGTTTAAAATTCTATTTTCTTGATATTTTGTCAAAGCTGAATTAACCTTCACGACAATGGTAAGCTTCTTAAAACTGGTATGTCAGCTGTAGGTCGTGTGTAGGTCGTGTGTCGAAGGCTATCAAGTAGAGGCAGTAGGAAGAGCAGTTTAACAGCTTGAGAAATGCCAGTCAATGACTTGGGCCTCTGCAAACACTACTCTGTTCTTCTATGTGACAAAGTCTCACCAAGTCGCTCAGCCTGAACTTAAACTTGAGGGTCTCCGGCCTTTCCCTCCCGGAGTTCCGGGATTATCATGCACATTATCAGGCCTGACTTGCAAGTGGGTTTTAAGTTATGCATTAACAAATAGTATTTTATTTTATTTTATTTTATTTTAGTACTGAAAATCAAACTCAGGACTTTGTGCTTGCCAGGCAGATACTGTGCTGCTGAGCTATATCCCCGGCCCCATACTCTCGTAATATGCATACACTTCATAAGCAAATTAAGAATGAGGTACTTAAGAATCTTAAGTTAGTCTAAAATTTAAAAACTCTATATCAAGTTTCCAGTCTTTCCATCTGTAGCTACCTTGTTGGCTCTAGATAACAAAGATATGAATTTTCAATTTTGATCTAAACTTGCTATTTGTTCATTAATTTACAGCATTATTTTTGAGTCTCAGTGTGAGATTTTAAATTAAACAATTATAACAACGTATAATTACATTTAGCATATTCACCATAATCTTTTTATGATATACATGCCTTGAAAGTAGAAGTGATGTAGAAAATCAAAGTATTATTAAATATGCTCATAATACATTTTGTCTTAGCAAATCTCGTGTATTTGACCAGCTCCTCTATCTTCCATTCATTCAAAGTGCTTTTCTCATTCAAAATGCCTTCTTTAGTCATGTAGCCTCTCCAGCAACCACCCCAAAGTAAAGTTCACGCAACAACGCTCTCAGCCAGGTTTGCACTGTGAGAACTTAATTCCATGCATTGTGTCCTGTAAGCTTTTACTCCGCTAGCAGCTCCTCCTTTCTCAACTACTTGGCAAGAAATAGCAACACACCTACTCAAATCCCCTTTCTATATTTGGTAGATTCTACTTCCTAAATAATTTTGGAACAGGCTTCCCCACTTCCCCACCCCATTATATGGTCTCAGCTATATCTTAAGTTACCATGAGCCTCTCCAAACGCTACATTACTTTTCTCCTACTTTTCATGTCTGCCATGCTTCCAGGGGAATACTTCCTAGTGTTTGTTTGGTTTTTTGGGACAGCGGCTCACTACACAGTGAAGGCCGACCTTGAATTCACTCTGCACTCTATCTGGCCTTGAACCTGAGATCCTCTTGTCTCAGCCTTTTGAGTTCTTGGATTGCGTTTTCTAACAGAAATACTGCTCACTGGATTGGCACACTCCCCATTTCTACAGGCTAATTTCCTTGGCACATCCCACAAAGTGTTCCATAATCTAGATCTACCCTGTGCTTCCAGTATTGACTGAATTCATCCAAATCTCCTCCATTTGGATAATTATAGTTTTTCCTCATACATGCACTGATAAACTCCAACTAATCTTCTGAGATTAGGTTCAAACATTATTCTATGAAACCTTCCTTATATCTCCACCACCAAAATCTCCATTGCTCATTTAAAATAACAGAAACATACTGTGTGAAAAAAAAGCGTGATTCGGAAATTCAAAATGAAGTTATTATTAGAATACGAAAGGAGAAAGAAACATGACAAAATCATTCTATTTTTGACTTAGAATCATAAGATTTTATGGCTGAAAGACTTCTTAGAGGCAATCCAGACCAAAGTTTTTTGTGGTTTCCAACAAAAAGTAAAAGTTCTTGCCTTAAGATGCAGTTTGGGAAATTTGTATCTAGTTGTGTAATACCAACTGCATAATTTGTGTGATCTTTCTACAGCATTCAAGAAAGCAGTCACTGCAACATTCATCGTTAATATATAGAATCATAAAACTGGAGCTTCACAGTCTGAATTTTGCTCATATCCTAGAGCTCGAACTTACATGGTTTTAAAGAAATGAAGTTTGCCATCATTTTGTATTCAAAATTCACTGCCCTTATTAAAAGTTCACTACTAGAAATAATAAACAAAAGTCTTCAAATTCAAACAACTGGACCTTTCTTGATTTTTCAAATTATCAAAATTCTTTGTAAAGGCAAATTATGAAGAAGGCAAAGGAGTACAAGGTTGACTATGTTACATTTCACCCATAAAACTTTAAAATACAGAATTGGGCACCATATTTTTGGCACATCTTATAATTTCAGTGGAAACTGTTACCAGTCATGAGACCCATATACAGTACTCTTAAGCAGAAATCTCCAGATGTCTAAAACTCAATTCTTTCTTTTGTTTTGAGACAGGGTCTTTCTGGTAGCTCAGTCTGGGCTTGAACTCATTATGTAGCTCAGCCTGGCCTTGAACTTGCAGCAAGCCTCCTGCCTCAGCCTCTAGGGTTATAGTCATGCACCACCACGCCCAGCCTAAAACTCAGTCTTGAAAATGCAACTCATTTTAAGGAGTGCCAGCGTTTGAGGATCCAAATATGTAAATCATTTTTAGATTAATAACTGAACTCTTTAAATTGATAATCACAGTTGACAAAAGTTTCATGGTGCATGAAATTATAATTGTGTTTCCTTTTAGCAGTCACATTTCAGAGACAGGGACTAATGGCATGAACTAATCTGACCCATCTTCACTGGGTGACTTCAGCCAAAGTCATTGAGGACTTGAAATTAGGGCTACTGTCTTTTTATTTTATTTTATTTTATTTTATTTTATTTTATTTTATTTTATTTTGAGTAGGAAGAAGTTATTGAGACAAAGAAAGCTTCTGTCTGAGGGACAGAAGGGGACCTGGAAAGTGGGTTGCCTGGCTACTTGCTCTTAAGTCAGGTCCCCTTTTTCATGGACAATTCTTTCAAAAAGCTTTCACAGTATCTTTTTCTTTTATACTTGCATAGCTCACTTCTTGAGATTGATTCTGATCCGGAACCCAGATCTCTCCTGATCCTTTTCCTTCTTGGCCGTTTCGCTGTGGAAAATAAGCACACATTTAAGTCGCCAGTGCTCAGTTACTGGCATGAGAAAGGACCGACTGACTTGGAAAGCTGCTTTTACTCACAAATCCCCCAGGCCCTATAACGTCCAAACCTCCCTGGTTTATCTGACCAACTCCACCCGCAGGAGAGTAGGTACAGGAAGAGTGGACTCCCCCCTCCTACATTTCCTCAGTTTATTTACAAAACATCTTGGCATGAGAATGAGCTGCTTGTGGTTCCTGTGGCTGATTCTGGGATGGTTTCCTACAGGCCGAGGACTGGTCAGCAGAGTGACCTCTCCATAGTTAACCCATGCACCCCTACAGCAAGGCTCTTTGGTCTTTTGGGGATACCTTTGGACTCCTGTGCCTCAATCTTACTTCTCAAAGGAATGTGACTTTTTCTTTCTGGCATCCTTAAAGGTCAATAAAGTTTGATTAGAGACTACGTTAGGAGACAGAATCATCCCAAATGCCAGCTATGTGATACCCCCTCAGCTAGCAGTTCCTATCATCATGAATAGTCATTGGAGGGGAGGTTACATGGTCTCATCCTGATGTTTATTTTACTTACAATTGCTCATGAACACTTTTTTTTTCTTTGTGAGTACCAGGAATCAAACTCAGGACCTCACACTTGTCAGGCAGGCACTGAGCCTCTGAGCTGTGTCCCCAGCCCCTTCGTGAATACTCTTACCTCATGCCTCAGGGACTCCTGGCAACCTGGGAGTATGTGTAGCAGTGATCATTAGTTCAGGCTGACTCTGCAAGTGTGCATTTCACTTAAGTAAATAGCGAGAGTACTGAAACTAAGAATTCCCTCACAAAGGACAAAACATTGAATATAAAGTACTGTAAGTGCTCGCTTATTTTCCATATGGAAATACAGGTAAGAAAGTCTTATTTTCACCAAATATATCGATCTGATCTTCTAATTATTAAACCCAAGTGAGAAGAAATATTTCAAGAAAACATTGATGGTGGCAAGTAGGGAACGTAGTTTCAGAATTAATTGGCATTGGATCAAAGGATAAAATTATGTTCACTAATAAGCCATCATTGAAAATAATATTCCAGAATTACTGTTCTCGTCCCAGCTAAGCCCTGGTGTGCATTACTATACTTGGTGAAGAAATCTGAGACACATGCTTATCATCTACTACGAAAACGAAAAACCAAACTCCTATGTGCTGTTTGCAAGGTGTAAATCAGCACAAAATCACTGGTCTTCAATTTTCCAAGGAGCTAATTCAAGAATAGCTTACGTATAACCTTTGTCAATCATTCGAGCCAAATATATTTTTACTTTTCCCAAGCATAGATTTTATGAACTTTGAAATTAAAATAGTATGGGTGCTGGTGAGAGAAATTACCAGATCTGAAAATTTGTGCGAAAATAATATCTCACCTCATCAATGCCTGGTTACCAAGTTGAAAGCTAATGAGAGAAACTTACACTGTGCACAAGACATCATTTAACTTCCACGTCTAGGGTTTAACCTTTGTTTCTGTCTCCCCAGTGCACCCCAACGTCAGCCAAGGCTGTCAAGGAGGCTGTGCGACGTGTTCTGATTACAATGGATGTTTGTCATGTAAGCCCCGACTATTTTTTGTTCTGGAAAGAATTGGCATGAAGCAGATAGGAGTGTGTCTCTCTTCATGTCCAAGTGGATATTACGGAACTCGATATCCAGATATAAATAAGTGTACAAGTAAGTGCCTACACAACCTTGTATTTTTATCTCAGCCCTGGGGACTTTTCCAGATGGACACAGCCTCTAAAATATCTGTGATATTCAACGTTAGGTACATAATGATGCTGATCCAATAATTGAGCTAAACTGTACTTAGACCTAGCCAGCCATCGGGACAGGAAAATTGTCACCTGCTACTGTGACTGACAAAACAATAAGGCATTTAAGTTTTGTTTGGCTTTGTATTCTATTTTATTTTACTGGATTGTTTGTTTGTTTGTTTGTTTAAGACCAGGTCTGACTATGCAGTTCAGGCTGGCCTCGGGCTCACTTTGTAGCCCAGGCTGGTCTCAAACTCTCAGTGATCCTCAGCCTCCTGAGTGCTGGGGTTACAGGTGGTTTTTTGCTTTGTGTTGTAAAAGCCAAAGCTGAGGGCATGGTTACTGCTCTCTGAACCCACAGAGAGGCCCTGCAAGCATCAGTCCCATCGAAGGCCCTGGCACTGGCCCACAATCCAAGTATTTTATAACTCGAAGTCACTTTAGCTCATTGGCTTCCAAAAAGGCTCCAGCATGGCAGCTGAAGCGTTTATCTTATCAGTTGGAAGTAAACGTTGGAAGCAAGCACTGTCATCTGGGCCCTGAATGTCTGTTCTCCATGCTGAAGATGAAGTGGCCCTTTGAAACTGTAAATTAGGAAATCTCACTCTTCTGGGCAAACATCACATGCTGCTGGGCTTCTCTCTCCAAACCCATCCTCCTCCTCCTGTCTGCCACTGTACAGGGCCTCTCGGGCCTCTCTCAGGGGCCTTCACCTCGGCCCTGGCCAGCTCCCATCTCCACGGGCTCCTGCAGCAGCGGGAGCTCTGCCCACGCCTGTGGCCTGTGCCTGCCCAGCCCCCTCTCAGGTCACTCTGGAGTCTGCTCGCCCCTCCTCCTCGGGGAAGCACTCCAGGAACTTTTTACCAAGTTAATCAGCCTCCTTTTATCAGTCCCTTCCCATCTCTTCTTCCTGCACTTTTCTGTTGTTTTTCAGAGCCCTCCTCACTCTGGAACCAAACTGCCTGGGTTCAAAAATCCTGCTGCCTTTTGTGGTTCTTGGCCAGTTACATAACCATTTCATGTCTTGGTCATTTGTCAGTAAAATGAGAACCATAGTAAGGGTTCCTTTCTTGGATTCTTATAAAGTTTAAGTAACTTAAGATTGTGCATACTTGTAATAGTCTTGGTTTGCAGTGTTTACCATATAAAGATCAACCATTGCTATTGTTTGTTATGTCTCCTTGAATTTGAGTTTTAGGGTGCCTCTTTTCTGTGCTTTTGTTAATCTGTACAAAAATAATACCTGAACTTTAGTGGGTAATCAGATGAATGTTGAGTGAATAAATGATCCTAAAGAATAGCACAAGGGGGCATCCCAGTTACTTTATTAACATTCTGGTGGGACATCAACAAGATCATTTAAGACAAATGGTGACTTGGTATTATAACCGTTCTTGATTGTATACATACAGATAAGGTATCTCTCACCTTTAGCCAGCGATTTTTTAAGTTTTGTGGATTTAGGAATATTTGCATGGATTTTACTGGTTGAACATCTCAAATCTGAGCACCCCAACTATGAAACTTCTGCAGAATAAAGCCATGCTCCAAATGTTTCAGATTTCAGGGCATTTTGGATTATAGATGTTTGAAAAATGGATGCTTAAGTCGTATCACCAAAATTTTTTCATCACGCAGCCAGTGCAATGACTTTGATGGCAACAACTGATGTACATCAACTAAATGACTGGGAGAATCCTTACTTCAGTTTAGCAAAATAACTTTGAAGCCCAAGTTTGTGCTTGATGCAAAAGCTGCACGTGCGTGAAAAACTGGTCCAATGGCAGTTAGCAGATAACAAAAGCATGTTTCTCCTTCCTTTCCTTTCAGAATGTAAAGCTGACTGTGATACCTGCTTCAACAAAAATTTCTGCACAAAGTGTAAAAGTGGATTTTACTTGCACCTTGGGAAGTGCCTTGACAACTGCCCGGAAGGGCTGGAAGCCAATAACCACACCATGGAGTGCATCAGCATTGGTGAGAGACTGAGATTAGGAGTGTGGGTGAGACCCCTCGGGTGCAGGCAGGCTCCGTGGGCCTGCTGGTGCAGTCTTCCGAGAACTCAAAGGGTGTCTCCGAGGGCCTCTCTCTGTCTCTTTACAAAGACAGCATCTTACAGACACTCGCATACCCTTCCCCGGCATATATTGCAGTAGAGTTTAACACTAGTGGTTGCTCCACTATTGCTTAGGGACTCCAATAATTGTTTCCACTATTCTGGGTCCTCTAGGTTTATTGCATAGTGTTATTCAAAGAAGCTCTGCTTTTGAAACAGAGTGTGTTACAAAGTCTGCTCTGGGGTAAGAGTTTCATGAAACAACTAGATCTAACTTTGGCCAGCAACTAAAGCTGTTTTCTGAGGACAAAGGGACACATCCTCTGATGCAGCCCACAGCACTGCCGCGTTTTGCTACCCAGGTACTGGGAATAAGGAAGAGAGGATTTTGGATTTACTCAAACTGACAGAGTGAGACACCGGGGGCTCTGATTAATTGCAGGCTGAGTTTCCCCAGAGCGGAGGCCCTCCAGGCAGTGTCTGGCTAAATGTCCGGCTGTATTTTCCTTCTTTTAAGCATTGTTCAGCTACTAGAGCAGGAGGTAGTGAACACTTGGGGAGCAGATGTTATACCAAAGGGAGAAACAGCTAGGAAAACTCCAAGTCCCCTGGGCAAGAACTGCAGGAATCTTTGATGCTACCCTGCTGGGGACACACAGGATGGCCTGATCAGGTAGGAGACAGTCTCCAGGACTGCCCCAAGTGCTGGGGTGAAAACTGGAAGTGGGGGTTTAACCATTTCCGTGCCAACACAGAAAGCCTGTTTCTAAACAGTTTAGGTGGCAGAATGAAATAAATACATAATATTTTAAAGACACCCTTAGACATAGCTGGAAAATGATCTTGAATCAGTTCATGATGACTTTAGTTAAATCTTTTCATGTCTGGTCAATAAAAAACACAGAAAAACAACTCAGGAAGCAAGTAAAAGGTACACAAGAAAGCACTTTGAGTTCATGTCTTCATAGGCCTCTGGCGATTAGAGGTAATAAGTTCCAAACAGTGCAAAACACTTTTGTGGACTGGGCAAGCACAAAAATTCAGGACAAATCACTGAAAGTTTATGGGATTTCTTTATCTAGTAAAAGGACATATATTTAAAATTTCTACGGCATTGAACGTGTGCCATTTGTACTAAATGCATTCATGTTTTCCTGTCACAGACAGTATTACACACTTGGTACTTTTGGGTTAGTCTTTAAAACTTAATGTCACATCAGTAAAACTATGACTATTTCTTTAAAAGATTTAAGTAATCTATGTATTTTAAAGTCAGCATTGTCTAAATGTCATTTAATTAATCTGGCATATTTAGCAGGTGCAAATGGCACACTGGTAGTATGAAACAGAACTTTTTGTGTCAGGGCCAGCTTTTTTGTTTATGTTTTGCACCTTAACTGGTGGCAGACTTACAGCACAAGTGACATGTGTGCACAGAGCCCGCTGTTGGCACGTGAGCCAAGTCACCCTAGTGTCACCCAGCAGCTGAGCATCGATACCAGCACCCAGAGGCAGAGGTGGCACTTTGCCATAAGTAAGGTTTTGGTTCCAGTTTGGGCACTTGATGTCTGGAAGTTTTGCCATCACTGCTGTATCAGGATGTTTCTCAGGTTATCCCAGAATTATTAGGAAAATGATGACCTGCTTCACTATACACAGGAATATGAAAGTCTGTTCCTTTAATAAAGAAGAAAACTGAGACAAAGGGAGCTAAAATGTTGGCCCCAAGTACACATCACAAGTTACCACTGGCATCGTTAGTACCCGCGCTTTGCTCCCCACGGCCATCCACAGAATGTGTCTTTCCCCTTGCTGAGCTCAAAACACTTCATCTCTTGCTTCCTGCTTAGATTTTCCATTGAGCAGAAAGACTATAAACAGAGAAAATACTGCTCTGTTCCAAAGCTGGGGTGAAAAACTCATGTCCTGACTGATCTCTACCCCACAGTGTTTAGGCCCACGGAAGCATAATAAACAGATGCTGAACCCGGTTCTGCAGGAAGAAGAATTCTTTATCCTTTGTGCTTGAGATACTTATTTCCTCCCTAGCTGTCACTCTGTCCTCCTCTAGCTCCTCTTGGAGAAGGGTGTGGCTTGGGTAGTCCCCAAGGGAAGTCATCCACTCTAAATTCCTAGGAGAGAGGAAGGAGCATATCTTACCTTGTTTTCCAGTAGGTCAGCAAGAGTTACTACAAAATAAGAGTATGGCATTGAAAGACCGTCCCTGGTAAGAGAGTCGCATCACTAGTCAACAGCTAGATTTCTAGGCTTCATATTGTTCTTTATACAGGAAACAGGAAAAATAACCCATGTGGAATGGTTCTGCTTTGTCTCAATCATCACACCTTAACAAAGGAGTGCCCAGTTCCATACTGTCCACGCATGGCCTGATATAACACACATCACCCTTTTTGTCAGTAGGATTTTTGCAAAGTTACCATTTTATAAGAAATATGATTTGCATGATAAAATTACAGCTTTAGTCTATACTATTTCAATCAAAGAATTTAACTATTTAGAGTTTTTATTGTCATATCTTTTTTTTGGTACCAGGGATCAAACTCATGACCTTGCGTTTACCAGGCAGGCGATTATGCCACTGAGCTACGTCCTCAGCCCCTATTGTCATATCTTATTAGTTTGAATGTGTTATTTCTTTCAGTGGAATTACATATACAATCATTAGAATTTCATTTTTAGAAAATAATTTCATTTTTAGAGCCATTTATCTTCAGATCAGAGAGCAATAAAACCTATATCCTATTTCTTTAGATCTAGTTTTCTGAAGCTGAAAGTCTATATTTGCCCTTTACTGCCAATATTCTAATCACTTCCACATTAGACAAGTATTTTCTAATTAAGTCCTCTTAATTCTGGTACTAAATTAATATTGGACAAAGTCAAAACACATAAACTTTCATTTGCACTTTTCCAGTTACTTTCTTGCAGGTGTTTTTATCTCTGTATTAAAGCTCCACTACTTTTTCATGAGATAGGATGTGGGGCATTGTGTTCTCAGTTGGCACAAGATTACAATGTGGTTGATTTATAGTTTAATCAAAGTTATAGAGATATAATGGAAATGAAACATCCTTTGAAAGTTGTTCAACAAAACTGATTTAAGTTCATAGAAATCTGAATTAATTCAGCTAATCATTTTTATTTTAGTCTGTGTTGTGCTAAGTTACCTGAGAGTGACTGAAATGTGTGACAAATGGATTTAAATTTCCATAACATTTAGTTTTATGTTTCTTGAGGCTATCACCACAGACAGCACTCTGCTATAAAGCAAGGATTCATTAAACCAGAAATCAGCAGAAGGGGTACTGAAAACTTTTCTTTGTGAAAAGAAGAGTTGAGTAGCTCTCGGAATGGATTACTGTTGGAAGCTGTTCCAACTTTTTTTTAAAAATAAACATAAGAATAGCAGCTTTAGGTGTTTCTTTTCATCAAAAGTGGAAAACTCTTCTAAAACCTGGGATGTCCATTATTGTAAAGATCACCACATAACAAAGAGGGAAACAAATCTCCAAAAAGAAGTTTCAGAAAGGATCCACCATTCCTCTTGGGGACCACTTAGTCACATGACTTCTATAAGCAGATTATTAGCTGAAGCTTAAGCAGAATTCACTTAAAGTAAGTGCTAGTATGCCTGAACCATGTCCAGTAAGAAATAATAATTAAGGAGTTCAATAGCACAGAGGTAGGAAATGTAATGAACATAGACCAAAGACCTGGATTCATTTTCTGCCTAACATCTCTCTAGCATAGAGGCTCATAAGGTGTCCCCAGTAGCTGCAAATCAATAACAGCTGTGTTGACAATACCTGGATTTTTGACAAAAACCCTAGGGTTGCATCTAGCATTCTGTGCTTCATCAGGCCTGCCCAGTATACCCACGCGTGCTGAAGTTTGAGAATCCGTTCTTTAGCAAATGATTACAACTTCTTCTAAGTACTGATTGAGGATCAATCAATAATTGCAGCAGGCCTCTGGAAATCACAAAGCACTGTAACTCTAGTAGTGGCAGGGTTGCAGGAAGGACAGACAGTCAAACCAAGAGTGTTTACCTGGTAGTATAAATAAGGTAGATGAGAAAACTTTCAAAGTCTGCCCCTCTCTCTTCGCTTTCCATGTGAGTCTCCTGGTCCAGCAGTTCTGCAGGACTCACCCTCAGAGCCTGCTGCAAGCCTTTCCTTCCCCCTCGAGCCAGCTGATACTGTGCCTGCCGTTCTGTTTCAGTGCACTGCGAGGCCAGCGAGTGGAGTCCTTGGAGCCCCTGCATGAAGAAGGGCAAAACCTGTGGCTTCAAAAGAGGAACTGAAACTCGGGTCCGAGAAATAATCCAGCACCCTTCAGCAAAGGGAAACCTGTGCCCTCCCACGAGCGAGACGAGGAAGTGTACGGTGCAGAGGAAGAAGTGTCAGAAGGGAGACCGAGGTACGATCACTTCCCACCCTCCTGGGCCGATGCGTAGTTTGCTTCTTTTTCAGTTTGACAATGCTATTCGTGTCTGAAACCCTAGAAGGCATAGGAACTGAAACACACGTTGGTTCTTCCCTACAGGAGAGATATGGTAACTTTCACAACTGCAGTCCGCTATCAGAAAGTGTCTCTCAAAGTGTACTACTTGAATTTCGAAGCTTCAGGCTGTGTTATAAGCACTCAGGCCTCTGTCTTTCCTATGATTCACTGCTGGTGTTTGGCAAACTTTAGGGAAATCCCGTAACAAGAGCTAGTGCCACTCACTATGAGACCATGGCAAAAACAGCGTCATCAGCTTCCTTACCTCACTGCCTACAAATCAAAGAAGCACAATTAGGTTTCAAGCTTTATTTGCTACATATATATTTATTTTTAATACTGACTTTATGTTCAAATTAAATGACCAAGTCCATACTTTATAAGGATAAGGTAACTATGAATGACATTCTGTCCCTAGGGTTTTCATTGTTTTCCATAGTTTTCCATGGTAGACTACAGAACCTCTGACGTCAATATTAACTGTGTCAGGACATGCTCTAAAATCTTATGAATGCCAAAGAACAACGTGCTGTTCAATCTGATGTTCCGTGTAGAAGAACTGCAGGTTGTTGACCTTTGAAACAGCACTTTTCCATCTTTCCAATGTATGTCCCTGGCATCCCTGAATACTAATGTCTTGTAAACTTAGGTAACGATTGGTAGTTATCTGATGAGCCTGTCAAGATCCCTTTAGTTATCTAATTGCCTTCAGAAGAACCAGCAGCCTGTGAAGTTGATTCTCCTCCCTGATTTCACGCATTCATACAACACAGTTCTAGTAAGTCCTTCCTCCATGGTTAGGCATAGTTCTAAACCATAGGGATTCAAAACTAAGCAGAGCATTGCTAGAGGGTACTTTGGGAGGTGTATTCCGAGCCCAGTGGAACACTGAGATGTATGAGCAATGATCACAATTCATACAATTCAGAGCTTATAGCATTTATGATCTATATTTAATGGAAACACAATAAAGAATTCTGTGCAAAGGTAAGAATTGCTTGTATAAAAAAGAATTTGGTCACCCATGCTTCGCACAGTACTTTTTATTATATTAATTGGCTGTCATCAGAATGTAGAAAGCCTTTTGTTGCCTTAATAATCAAGTAGTGTGATAAAATTCATGAAGACGGGTTATTTTAAAGAGAACTTCAAACTTTTATAAATTTGTAAGAGGTTTTGATTAAAATTTAATTTCAGGAATGAAAGTTGGCTAGTGAGAAAGGTCCTTCTGGCATTTGTTACCAATTAATTTAAAACATCTTGGGTTTTAAAAGTTGGATTTGGAAGTCAAATATTTCATCACTCTGCTTGTTGGTATGCTCTCATAGCCCTACATTTACTTATGTTTACTAAATTTTCTTAAAACTTAATGACTTACAGGTGGTCTTTGTTCATATTCTTTCCACTAATATTCTACAGTTCTAATCAGTATTCAGTATATTTTGCTTTTAAAATTTAAGTAACAAAAGATTTAGCCAATAGAATACTTTAATAATAATTACATGTTATTTATTTGATTTGAGAATGTGGTCTTTTATTTTGCTAGCACTTCACTTAAATATTAATACTGAAAGTGTCAGTTCTTAAAACTAGCAACTGATAAGATAAACAATGCCACAAGACATTTGAAAAAGTAAGAGTTGACTGAAGACTGGGCTTCAAAGTTTCTTTGTGATCTTTTTCTTTCCCTCTCCCCATACCATAGCATTTTAAATTTACAAAGATAACTTGATACAATTAGAAAAATGTGTTGAAGTCATGTTTGATAATGCATAGACTAGTAAATAGGACATGTAAATCACTTATAAATTCCAGATCTAGTTCCACCTTTATATACTTCTCATCTTCAATGTGTTTGTTTGATTTTTTTCAAATAGCTTAGAAACTTAGGAAAAAAACTGTTTCCCTTTTGTTATTTGTCTGCCCTAAAGAGAAGATTACTCTTAAAGATTACTTATTAAGTATCCTTATATCAACACAAAGCAGTAAAACAAGATTAGAACTATGATGCCAAGACACCTTCCTATGTCAGCAACATCAAGTACCCATCAAACAGCATTACCCTAGTCTTCACTTAGGTTCTGATATAAATGTATTTTCTATCTACAGATATGAATGTACGCGTATCTTAGAATTTGGTCATTGTCTTAAATTTTTAATCAAGGAGGTAAAAACCACGAACATACATGGAAAGAAGAATATCAGGTCAAATGAAGTAGATTTGAACTTAATATGTGCTGATACTTCTTATTTTAACTAGGGTAAGCAATTTAAAACATAAAATGATAAAGACATGATTTCTCCTACCATTAAGATAAGTATTATATGAGTTGCTCCTAAATCCTAACATAGTCATAAATTAGGAAGATTGTTTGCATTTTATTATTTTAACATTTATAGAAGAATGGACTAACAGATGAAGTTTTCATTATAAAATTGAGCCTGCAACTCTTGGTTTTAAATTTCACATCTATGATTCCTGCCTAAGAATTTAACAATGCACAGGTACATAACACATTTGGAACAAATGTGGAGCATATATTCAAGATTTTTTTTCTAGTATAATTACCAAAAGCAGAGCACATCCAAAGAAGAATGAGAAGATCCATTAATGACTTTCCAAAATATACACAAAGAAAAAGTTGACTAGAAGGAGATGGTTTCTAGTAACAGACTGGATCATTCTGGTCATGAGGTGCTTTTATTAATATGCGTGCTGAAGAGATAAGTTGCTGGGATGTAGCTGAGTGGCACAGCACCTGCCTGGTGATCAAGAGGTCATGAGTTCAATTCCTGGTACCAAAAAAAATTTTTTTTATATACATACATTTTTCTCTGCTACTGCTCTTCTCATGGTTAGAATTCTTATAGCAAAGGAAAGAGAATGAATGTAACTTTATATACCAGATCCAAATGTTTACATAATATATTATTGTGTGTACCATTTGGGGGTATTTCCCTTTACTTGACATATTACTTTTTATTCAGCTTTAACTTACTCATCAATTACTAGCTTGAATAAGTTATTTTCATTGCAATTATTTTTACTAAACTTATCTCAACTGAATTATATATTTGAAATGGCAAAAATATGTGATATACATTTTAAGAAATTATAAACCAGACATGGTGGTGCATACCTGTAATCCCAGCACTCAGGAGACTGAGGCAGAAGGATGGTTGTGAGTTTGAGACCAGCCTGACCTGCAAAATGAGCTCTAGTCCAGCCTGAACTATGTAGTGAGACCTTGTCTCAAAAATACCAAAAAACAGTGAGAGAGACAGAGAGAGAGACAGAGAGAGAGAGAGATTATAAAGGTTAATAGATAGACCAGAGTCATAGGCACTAAAACAATACTGAAACAAAAGTAAACAAAAAGTAGGTGTACTTGTAGTAGTTTACATTATTGATTCTTTTAACAAAGTAGTGTAACCATCTCAGGTAAGAAGTGTAACAGGCCAGACGGGTGTGCATGTACGAGTAACCATGTGTGCGCGTGTGTGTGTGTGTTAGTGGAAACAGAGTCAATGTGTTTTATTCTTGTGTGCACTCCCCTAACATACTGAAGAGAATTTTCTATGGATGGTTTTTAGGGCAGTTCACAAGGAATGAAAGAAATTTCACTCATGGTTAATTCATTAAAAAGATTTACACTAGGGCTGAGGATTTAGCTCAGTGACATAAGCTCCTGCCTGGCAAGTGTGAGGTCGTGAGTTCGATCCCTGATACCAAAAAAAAAAAAAAAAAAAAAAAGAAAAAGAAAAAGTAGCTGAAAAAGATTTACAATAATTTTGGTACTGTGTGATTTAGAGATAGATAAAAGCCAGAAAAATCATGAAAGAATGGTATGGAGTTTACTTTCTAGGTATACAAATAGATTAGTATCTATTGCATCAGAGAATAGAGAAGGAATCTATTTAAAAGGAAGTAAACAAAACGTCCAGGGCTGTTCCAGGGAAGAAATCAGTGTGGGAATTATTATGTTATTGTATTGTTTGAATATATAGTAGACTGTATAAGTATCTTGTCAAAATTTAATGTAGTAAAAGTCTGCTAGGCATAAAATAAAGGAAAAGTCCTACAAGTTAAATTATAAGGGGTTGCCGGACACATGCCTGTAATCCCAGTAATCAGGAGAATGAGGCAGGAGGATCGCCACTAGCTTGAAGCCAGCCTGCACTACATAGACCCTGTTTTAAGCCTCTCTCTCTCTGTCTCTGTCTCTCTCTCTCTCTCTCCTTTCTCTCTCTGTCTCTCTCTCTCTCTCTGTATATATATATATATATATATATATATATGAACACTATGTTTAAAATTACAGCAAGATTTGTTTTTCAATGTCTAACAAAATGACAATGATTGCTTTGCTTCTTGGTTTCGCTCCTCCGTCCTGTAGTTGGTCTTAAGTCTTTTTAACTACTCTGGTGACTTAGAGTTGAAGTTCCTACTGCAAGGATTTATATTAAACAGTAATTTAATTCAACACAAGATATTCATCAAAAGTCAAACAGATGGATTTATTCGGTCAATATTATATGCTGAGTGTTTAGACCACGTGTTCTCCTAATTTTCATATCATGTAATGCAGCTGGTCTAAAGACACTTGTTCTCTTTAAGTACCAAAGGATGAGGATATTTGCTTTTTCCTCACACCTATTAGTAGACTAAATCCTTGCATGAGTCAGAGAAAAGTCAGTAATGTACAGAGCTGTGATCAAAATAACCCAAGAAGCTGGGCATGGTGGCACACGCCTGTAATCCCAGCACTCAGGAGGCTGAGGCAGTAGGATTGTTGCAAATTTGAGACCAGCCTGGGCTACAAAGTGAGCTCAAGGCCAGCCTGAACTGCATAGCAAGACCCAGTCTCAAAAATATAAAAAACAAAATGAAATGATCCTAGAAAATGTGGCTGTTAATCATGGATGGTTTTGCTGCCAAGGGGAATCATACCAAGGATAAGAAACTCTGTAAACTCAACACACTCTTCATTATCTTTTTTGGCCTTAGTCAATTCCCACCCAAAAGCAGTGCAAATTGAAAGTGCGGGGCAGGCGGACCACTTGCACCCATGGAAACCTGCACATCATGGGAAGCCCTGCTAGTAAGAGCAAAGTCCCGGATCCAAAGAGAGCTTCTCCTCCTCAATACAAATTGAACAGTCAGTCTCACTGAAAGTTGTGTTGTAATTTAAAACATTCCAGTACTGCAGACTATCCAAGTATAGTTCAAACTCTCCAGAAAGGTAATCTGCTATAGCAAATAACAATCTTTACTCTCATATCAGAGATACATTCTTTGCTGCAAATGTAGGTATTTTTTCTTAAAGGCTGAGCTCCCCTTTTCACATCTCCTCGGGGGAGAGGCCTTCCAGCTGCTCAGCCACTAATTAGCTTTCTGTTCACCAAACACACAACTGCACCTGTGTCTCACCATAAGCAACTGCCGTTTTCTGCTGAGACCCAATATGTGTACATCTTCACGGGACACATTACAGTCTAGTACCTGTGTATGACGAGCAGTGATCAAATCAAGGTAAGAAGCACTTCTGTCTCTCTAAACACTCACCATTTTCATGTGTTTGGAATTTCATACTCCTCATTTTAAAATAAATCAAGCATTATTTCAACCAGTAGTGAACGCTCTGTGTGCTACTGAAATCGAACTCCTTCCCGCTGTTTGGACGCCCCTCAGTGAACTCCTCTGTGCTGAAGGCCCTTTCCCTTCTCAGTCTGCCGACCCCTGTTTCACTTCGTTCTCTGACGTAAACTGTTTTGTTGGTGGTGTTGTTTTGGCAGTATTGAACTCAGAAGCTTTGCACCGAGCTATAGCCCCTATTTTATTCTTCAGTTTGAGACAGGGTCTTGCTCAGTCACTGAATGAACCTAGTAGATTGAGTCCGAACTTGTGATTCTTCTGCATCAGCTTCAAAAACTGCTGGGATTAGAGGTGTGTGCCACTATGCCCAGCTAAGATCAAGTTTTTGATACAGTCAGTTTTTTATAAGTCATAAGTGGTAGAATATTAGCAGTCCTATGTCTCAGTATCCTTTAAAATTTCATTCCTAAATGTTTTCAAATATAAGAACTACACCTATAGTATTAATTTGGGGGGGTATTATTTCTAAAGATGAAAAGATAGTTTGTGCAGAATGCAACTTGTTTAAATAATAGGCTTTTAGTGACAGTACCAGGGTACTGTTGCCTTTGAGAGTCATAGGCACTATTAGCTTCTAAAGATTTCCATAAAACAGGCTTTATTTTCAGATCCTTTTCATCTGTCGTTTGATTATATTCTACAGCTCTCACTGCCGTTCTGGGCCTTACAACTCCAGTTTAATCATTAAAATGTCATCAGCTTGCAAACTCAGTACACACTTACCAAATTTAATATTCATGCAGATGTGAAATCTGCAGCTACTACACTTCATAGCTTCAGCGGCAGAGTCCCACTTCCTACTGTTCTAACACTGACATTTCGATGGCAAGGCCACCTTGAGGATTCTCTGCTGCCCGTGTTTGTGGACTGCAGATTAAACCACAGTTCTGTATGTGGACAGATGACCTTCCCGTATCATAAGGCAAAAGCACTACAACCAGCACCTGGATGGGTGTAGAAAACTGAAATGACAGTTACTAGGTTTCTTGTTCAAACACATTTCACAGTGTCACTGAATATTCTTAAACCTGTCAGTGTAAAGATGAAGCTCTGCAGAAAATAAGAAATCTTTTACCTTATGCATTACGCATTACAGTCCTAGGTTGATACCATACTTATATTTCAATCAGCAGTCGTTACTTCCGTGACGAAGGCAAAATTTATGTTACTACGTTTTATAGGCTAAAGTTTGGAAAACATTATCCACCGCAGTCAGAATCCCTGTGGGCACATTACGGTGGTAAACACTTGTGTTATTCCTGTTCATACAGCCCTGTCCTCCTGCGTGGCTGAAAGAGTACTCTAGTCTTTGCTGTGCTGATTTGCACTTAGCACCCCTCCTCTAAAGTAACCATTGTCCTCAGTGAGCCTTGCAAATGCCTGTATTCTCTGAGCTTTCTTTGCCATGATGGTTCTGCATTTCTACACCTTTTCAGCCATCAGTGTGTTTCACAAAACACACACTGGTCAGGCCGTGGACTGGAGCCCTTGAGGCCTTACCCAAAGCCCTTTCCAGCCTTCAGCAAACGTGGATCTCACTTCTGTTTACATCCCATGCAGGAAGGTTGTTTCTGTTGGCTTTTGCTGCGTAAGGAATAACCTCAAAAACATAGAAGCCTGAAACAACAACCACTTATTTAACAATCTCTGGCTGGGTAATTTAGGCCACCAGGCAATTCTGACCTTGCTGGGCTCCCTCATGCGGTGGGTAGGTGAGAATTGAAGAGACCAGTGTCGCAGTGCCTCTGTCTTCAATAAAATGGTGAGGGGGACTCTAAAGGGCTCCAAGCAAAGAACAGCAGTGGTTCCTCTTGATAGGAGGCTGAGAAGTGGCACATTACATGTCACCAAGCTTCTGTCAGCCTTGGCTGGTCACAGGCTGATGCCAATCTTGATTCAAAAGGTGGAGAAGTAGGCTGCACCTGTTGGCAGGAGAAGCTGCGACATTACCTTGCCAAGTCCTGTGCTGGGCAGTGAGCAGTGGAAAGTTGTAATTTTTTTTTCAATCTACCATCGAGGTCTTTCTCTTGCTTGGAGTGAGGCGAATGTGATTGCCTCATAGTTCAACAATCTCTTACTGTCTGAGATAACCGTCTTTCCCTCTGTGAAAACAGTCTTTCCCTCTGTGAAAACCGTCTTTTCCTCCTGGTTTATGCAGGAGATGTGCTGGTATCAATGCTGTCCTACTTTCCAATGTGTGATGGGCAGAAAAAGAAGGGAAAATAGAAAGCCAGGCCAAGATACACTCATGGGCTCAACAAATATTGATCAAAGCACCAGCCGTGTGCTAGGAACACTGAGGTACTGAGGACGAAGAAGTGAACACAAAGGAGAAGTCCCTTTCACCCTCGGCCCTGGAGTCACAGTTTCACCTTACTGCAGAACGGAACCAGCAGCTTACTGCAGCAGATATCCGTGCCAACTGTGCATTTTACGGGTAGTACCACCAGCATCACTGGAATTTACTAATGCGTGTACGAAAGACATCTGTTTATGTTGGCGAACACCGAACGTGTCTGCCTATGTTTTCATCTCACCGTGAGGCCAGTACAGGCACTCGTCCTGTGACCGCCGTGCCAGTGGGCTGCTGTGTGCTCCTGAGATGGCACAGTGGGAGACAGCTGCAGCTTGCGGCTGTGGGGCAGAGCAGACTTCATGGGGCCTTTAGAGAAATGACTCCAAGACCTTGATTCCGTGCACAGCCTGTCCCAGCCAGCGGAGGTCCCTGCCAGTAAGCCTCCCTGGAGAGACTCCGGACGGCATCAGCATAAATTGAAATCCTGGACCCCCAGATACAGTTTGGAAAGGGCCTCTCTTCCCTTGCTAATTACTAAGTAAACATTTCTCAGCAAAAAAGACACTTCCTCTCAGGCCTGTCCTCTCCACAGCCCTAGCACAGTCACTCCTGGAAGCTGCTGGCCTGGCTGAGACCTCTTTGGCACTGTCGCGCCCCACATGTGAAGTCAGGAAAGCATTATTATTCTTCGCAGGGATCACTGCCGTCTCGTTTGCTTATGTCTGCTCCGGCCACTCTGTGGAAGCCTTGCTGGCTAACCATGTTCAGGCCGCAGGCTAGCAGACAGGACAGGAGACCTTCTTAGGCTTCCAAGAGGCGTCACCCAGAACAGGCCAGCGGCTTACAGTTAAGTTCTGTGACATCGCTGAGAAACATTCTCGAGCTTGGTCACGTTAAAACCATACCTTTTGGGGCACTGTAAGAATAACTCCTTTCAGATGGTTTACTCCTTACGGAGCCAGACTTTAACGGGAACAAGCTTTATGTTCTCCTGAGGGACAAATCCAAGCATCAAGTTTCCAGCCTCGTGTCTTGCACCAAGAAGTTATCATTTAGGGAAGTCTCAAAAGTTCTTCACCTGCAATCTGCTCATATCCTGCCAGTTACTTCTCTATTTAATTTTCTTTCTCTTTTTTCTCTTTGTTCTTTTTGAGACAAGGTCTCGCTAGGCAGTTCAGTCTGGCCTTTTGCTCACTTTGTAGCCCAGGCTGGTCTTGAACTTGCAATGACCCTCCTGCCTCAGCCTCCCAAGTACAGGCATTACAGATGTGTGCCACCATGCCCAGCTGTTCTATTTCATTTTCAGTTCAGTCTCTTTTACCTTTTATTCAAAACACCCTAAATTAAAAGTACTTATACTATTTCTGTGTGGTTTTTAGTTTCTCTAAAAATTATCATGTGATATATGCAATAATGAACATAGAAAAACAAAGCAACAACGTATTCCTCATTGACAGTCCTTTTTCAGCACTCACTGTCACACTTTCTGTGCTCATCAGTTCGTTTTAGTTGAAAATGACGGATTACCTTAGGCAAAGGGAAAACTACTTATTGGCTTTAAGTACAGGTTCATCTAAGTGCCCAGTATTACTGGGTCCATCTCCTCCGTTTTCTTTCAATTCATGCAGCCTCCAGTTCTCTTTGTTTAGTGAACTATTTGCCCCTGCTCCAGACTAAGTCTCCCGTTAGAAGGAAATCTGGTGTGAGCGGCCACAGGTCTCTATTCCCAGCACTCCCAACCAAAGAGGCTTCAGTTCTCTTTCCCAGGACCCATTCCCCAATCACATGAAAGGATTCCAGTTGCTCCTGCTTGGTCACATGTTCTCCCCCGAGCCAATCACTGTGCTGGGAAATTAGAGTCTTTTGACTGGACCACCTAAGTCACACACCTACAGCGGAACCCAAGGACAAGTGACCTTTGACAGCAGAAGTTCTATTTAGAAATAAAAGCTTAGATGTAAATGATGCTCTTCTAAAGAGGCAAAGGGTTTGATGTTCTCAATTAAGCAATAAAGAGCAAACAGTTTTAAAATCTATTTCAGACTATTCACATCCAACATAATGCTAATGATTATTTTAATTGAATGATTTTTTCTAGAAACATTTGTATGGGAATAAACTGGCTCCCACTGAATATAAATCAAATCCACTACTCCTTTGAGTGGTTTCTGGGACCCATTTATTGTTGAGGCCTGAGAAGAGTCATGCCCGGTCCATTCCTAGCTGCCAAGCCCTTCGCACAGTTGCGCCAGTGTGGGTAATGACCTCTTGCTTGATTATGCACCAGGCCAATGGAACTTGAAGATTAATTCAGACTAATTACTGAACTCCTGTGTTTATATTATGCATACACCACTGGGTCATGGCTCCGGACTCTGTGAGTCCAGGCTGTCATAATTGAAAAATATGCCTTGTAAAGAGTTGTTTTATTTGTTGTTTCTGCAAGAAGAACTTGTTTTTCTTATTTTTGTAATGAATCAGATTTAGGGAAGAGTTTCTAAACAAAGTCCAATGACATTTTTCCGTGTCAAGACAAACACGCACATTTTAAAATAAAGTATTCCCTGTACTACTGCATTCTCTGAAGGCTAATATCCGAACAGTTACTTTCCATGCTTGTTAATAATATCACATTTTAGGCATAAAATACTGTGGTAAGCTCATACTTGGGAAATAGAATAAGTCCTAACTCTAAACATAAAGTAGATAGAGAAACTGTGTATGTGCTTCATATTAGCAATTATAATCTAATCATAACTCGTGAACAAAAAGTATTCTCAAATTAATAGCAACTACCTTTTTATAGTGTCATTAGCACAGCGCTCACTGGAAAAGTACTTTTTAAGGAGTGTGTATGCATGGTGCTGAGATATCTCTTAGAATAACACGTACAACTTGCATCCATCTTATATGCTCTGAGGAACTTTGCTTTATTTCAAATTTTGTTCCAATAAGTAAGACATAGTAGACTACACTTGATCTTAGCCAGAAAGGCCACAAATACCCAAGTGTTTCCTAGGCAAATCGCAGCGTAGTTACACTTGCCTACCTTGTCAAGTTGTACTTTGAAATGTTTGCGAGAGCAGAATTCTATATTTAATTGTACTGCCCGAGGCCACGGCTTCCGACCATGTGAAGTTTACTTGGTGCACCTCCTCTGCCTTTACCATCTTTGCCTTCCATCTGTAATGTCCTCTCAGTTTAGATAAGAAATATCTGCTCATAGCGTCATTATTGCTCTTCATGTTCACCAAAAGGAATGTTTGATATTTGCACTGTCAGCATAAGGAACCCAAAAAGCTGTAGGAAACAAACAAAACTGTCTCAGGTCAGTGACGAGTTTGTCATTTTGCTTCCTTGTTTTGATTTCACAAAGATAGGGTTTAAAAGTGTCGATGTACATGGTCTTGTCACAAAATCAAAAAAGCGAAAAAGAAATAAAAGAGCAATAATCTCTTTCTCTCAGATCAGTCCCATCCTGCAGGAAGAGCTAAGTTAAAGTGTGTCCATGTCCTCCCACATCATGTCCTTGGCAATATACATCACTAAAAACCTATCTCCATATAGCGCTGAGTGTTTTCTTTTAGAATGCACTTGGCTTATTCTTTCTCCAACAGAATGAGTATCCTTCTCCCTCAATAGCGTGTGTCTGTGTCACTTTTTAATTTGTAGAAAGCGAGCATCTTTCCGGGTTTAGTATATGTGCTGCTCACGCCAGCACAAGCAGCTTTCCAGTTTGTGTTTTCACAGCTGCAAGACGTTACATTCTATGAATAACAATTTACTCCACCAGCCTGCAGTCCATGGACAATAAAATTGTTTCCTATTTTTCTTTTACTACTGCAATAAATATCTCAGTGGTGTCAATGAACTGATACACTCACTTATCAGAAGTAAGGGCTGGCACATCACAGCCCTCGGAGCCCAGGCCTTGGAACCCTTCGCTTTCAATTTCTCTGTTGTTAACTGACTCTGGGACTTGAAATGAACTACTGAGCCTTTATATACCCTGTTTTCCTCCTCTGTGAAGTAAGGATCACAGTCGCCACCTCACCAAGTTGGTAGGGGGCATGAGGTGTATATAAAACTCCTATGCTGTGCCTAGTAAGTTCCCAGTAATTATGCGTTTTAATACAACATGGAGCCCTAGACATTGGATGAATAAACAGAAGACAGTTACATTTTCAGTATTAATATGTCCTGTCAGGTCATTTTTAGAAAGTTTTTTTTAATAGTTTACACTTATAATGCATCGGAAATGCCTGTGCCCTCTGACTCTCACCAGGGTTGAATTTATCAATCCTTGAGGCTCTCGACAACCTCACGAATTAGCAACTGATGCTTTGTTATCTTTTAGCAATTTCCCAGACTATTGATACAACTCACTATGTATTTATTGGTTATTTGCATTTTTATGAGTCCTTATTTCTATTTTACTCATTTTCTAATTTTGATGTTGAGTAAAATATAGCATTTGTAGGCACTCTTTGTGTAATGGGGACAGTAACCTTGTGTCATGTGGAAATATTTTCTTAGACTGTTATTTACCTGATTATACCTATAGTGAGTTTTGCATAATTAAATAATAACATTTCCTTCTATAATGCTGAAGTTTTAACTTGTTAGATACTGTACTATGATGCATGGTAAGTCATTCAACAAACATTTATCAGCAGTGATCACGTGCTAGATGCAATGCTGAACATACCAGTGTAACTGTTTATGTGTGTATGATGACCCTTTCCCATACACAAGGGCTATGTCTTTCCCTATATCCTCATAAACTTACTTCTGTCTCCACTGTTGTGACTAAGAAACCTTAGCTGAAACTAATCTTACTCTAGATTTCCTCCTCTTGTGTAGTAATAGCAATATATGAGAGATCAGAGCAAGAATCAGAAAGTATTCTAGAGGAGGCCTGGTCATCAGTTGTACTTTTCATCTTTTTTGTAATAAATGACACTAAAGAGTGACTTTGCCCATATCACAAATCAGGCAATGGCAGAAGAGGAATCTTTGTGCTTTGTGCTTCATGTCACACTGCTGTGTGGACATTGCGTTTTTATTTTCTTTCTTTATTTATTTTGTCTTTTTGGGACATGGTCTCACTATGCAGTTCAGGCTGGCCTTGAGCTCACTTAGTAGCCCAGGCTGGTCTCAAACTGTCAACGATCTTGCTGCCTCAGCCTCCCAAGTGCTAGGATTACAGATGTGCACCACCATACCTGGCCCTAACCAGCCCTATTTTAAAACATTTAGTTGATACATAATAATGATACGTATTTAGGGGATATCATTTGATAATTTGATGACTGTTCATTAGCCCTATTTTTCAACAGCAAAGAGAGTCACTTGCTTGAACTATCCTTCACTGCTAAAATGGGAAATACTTTTCCATCAATGAAATGGGTTTTTTTTAGCAGTTTATTCACACTGCTTGGGGTGACATGGGGTCTGGAAAATGCATTTAAGCATGAGGAAAGTTTCCCTGGATGAGGTGGTTGGAAAGCTTGCTCAAAACAGAAGTGCAAAAAAGGGTCATGAAGTAATCAAAATGTAAGGAGAATAAGTCAGAGAGGCTTCTTCTCCTTTGAAAAGAAGGAAATTGAACCTGGAGCCCCAGTATGCTAGTAAACTCTCTACCACTAAGCCCTTTATACATTTGATTTTATACAGTTTGCTAAATTGGCCATGAAATTGTGATGCTCCTGCCTCGGCCTCCAGACGAGCTGGGGTTACAGGCAATAAATAGTACCAGGAAACAAACAGCAACATATACTGAGGTTCTGGGCTCCATATCTGTTTCTTGGTTTTCTCCTCAAGTTCGTATTCACTACGCTAATACACAGAAATGGCTCTTCCTCACTTGTCATCTACAGCTGTAAAATCAGGACCAGCAGATGTAGTTTTGTAACATTCTTAATACGTATACCAAACCCACAGCCTGATGCTGTGCTGAGGTCTAACCCATGGCACTACAGCATTCTAAAATCCATTTTACTTCGTCCCACATAATCTCCTGGCACAATACCATTTTCAGGGTTTCTGTCACTGGTCCGTCTTTTTTATCAGTCCACATGTGCAGTACCTAATATTTACATTCCTGGTGCGGAGTTGGCCTGTGTACCAACATGTCTAACCCTAGTTCCTTTTCACCCCACTTCCCGCCCCCCGCACTCCACCTCTTGATTCTCTTCCCTTTTAGGAAAGACCTGTCTCCCTAATTCCTATTACCATTCTTGTATTTTCCTCCTTTTTTATAATGTGTGTTTCTCATATAAAAGAAACCATGCACTAGTTAAGCTGTGTCTCTGATTTCACTCAACATACGGCCTCAAGCCATTTTCCTACCACGTTCATCTTTCTTGTGGCAGTGTACTATTCCATTGGGTAAACACTACTTTTCTTACTCACTTATTAGTTGGTGAACATACAGGTTGCTTCCAAGATTTAGTTATCATGAATTGTGCTGCTATAAACATGAGGATGCGTGGATCACTGCAATGCGACATCATTGGCTCTTTTTGAAAGATACCAAGAAGAAGAATAGCTGGGCCAGTTTCAGTTTTTTAAGGAATCCATACTGATTTCCACAGTGGTTGCACCAGAAGGGTTCCTTTCCCCCACGGCCTTGCCACTATCTATTATTGTTTGGTTTCTTGATGAAAACCTCATTCTTTCTGAGGTAAGATGGAATAGCAGTGTGATTTAATTTGCATTTTTTCTAATGGCCATTTCTAAACATATTTATTGGCCATTTATATTTCTGTGAGGTGAGTATTCATTTCATTTACCTATTTTTTTTACTGGGTCTTTTACTTTGGAGGTCTACTATTTTTTGAGTTCTTTATATATTCTAGATATTGATCTTCTGTCCGAGGAATAGCTGGCACAAATTTTCCCCATTCTGTATGTTTTTCTTGTTTTCAGTCTGTCAGTTTTTTCTTTTGTTGCACAGAAGCTTTTTAATTTGATAGGATCCCATTTGTTATCCTCAGGAAAACTTCCTGTGCAATCGGAGTTCTGTTTAGAAAATCGTTGCCTATCCCAATGGCTTCAAGAATTCAATTTTCCAACAGTTGGTTACTGTTTCAGTTTTGATATTTAATCCATGTTTGTTTTCACTTAGAATGTGGTGAGATAGATGGGTCTAGATTCAATCTTCCACATGTGCATAGCCGGTTTTCCCAAACTGTTTATTAAAGATTTTATTTTTCATCCTGGATATGTTTTTGGCCCTTTTGTCAAAGATCAAATAGTTGAATGTTCTTGAAGTTGTTTCTGTGTCCTGTATTCTGTTCCACTGATCCTCTTGTCTGTTTGTGCACTGGTAGCATGCTGTTTTTATCATTGTCTCTTTGTTATATAGTTTCAAGTCCAGGATTGTGATGCTTCCTGCTTTTTCTATTCTGGGTCTCTTCTAGTTTTGTATGAATTTTAAGATTGTTTTCTCCTATTCTGTGCATAACGCTGGTGTTATTTTGATTGGGATTGCATTATCTGTAAATCAATTTTGGAAGTATGGCTACTTTGACTATATGGGTTCAACTTATCCAGGAACAAGGGATAGATTTCCATTTTCTGAAGTCTTCTTCCACTTCCTTTTTTCATAGCACTGTAGTTTTCATTGTAGAGATCTTTCACTTTCTTAGTTATGTTAATTACTAGATAATCTTTTCTTGGTGTTATTGTGAATGGTACTTTTCCTAATATTTTTCTGAGTTTTTTTCTGCAGGAATGCTAATGATCATTATGTGTTGATTTTGTGTCATGCTACAGTATTGAATTCAGTTATTAATTTTAAGTCTTTTGGTGGAATTTTTTGGAGTCTTATGTAAAGGTCATGTCATCTGCTAATAATGATAATTTTACTTCTTTCCTATAAATATTTTACATTTTTTTCTTGCCTAATTGCCCTTGCCAATGTTTCAAATACTATGTTCAACAGAAATAGTGAAAGTGGACATCCTTGTTTCTGATTTTAGAGGAAAAGCTTTCAATTTTTCCCATTTAATATGATGGCAGTAGTTCTGTCATAAATGGCTCTTATCATATTGAGATAAGGCCCTCCTGGATCTATTTCTTTCAGTGTTATTATCATGAATGAATGAATGTCAGATTTAATGAGATATGTTTTCTATATCTGTTGATCATATGAAATAATTTTGTCCTTGCTTCTGTTCACATGATGTACTACATTTATTGATCTATGTATGTTGAGCCATCCTTGCATCTCTGGGATGAAGTCTACTTGGTCACTGTGTATGATCTTTGTGACACCTCTCTGCATTCTGTTGGCCAGTATCTTGAGGATTTTTGCATCTGTAGTCATTAAAGAGACAGGCTTGCAACTTCCCTTTTTTGGTTGTATCTTTGTCTGGTTTGACAGTCTGTGGTCCCTCCTGTTTTGATTACTGAATACAGAATCTAAAACACTAAGCTGGAAACTGGACTTAAGTTGGATACAACTGTAGGGAACTACTCTGAAAACTTTTTACATAAACTCTAAGGGGGCCAAATTTAGAAAAATCTCAGCTGCTTTACTTGGATTCCATGAGCCACTCACCATTTATAAAATATTAATAAATGGCAGACAACAGATGTTTATTGCTTAACTAAAATGTGTGTGCAATGGTAATTTTTTCTAAAACTTAGTGTCATACCAGAGGACTTGTATACATATTGAAATATTGAAAAAACAAAACTACAAACATAGTACCCAGAATCTTCTCCTCCAAGTACCTATATTTCCATAAGCAACAGAACTATTTTGATTTCACTACATTAAACAGTAAATTCCATGGAACTCTATTCTTTTGAACTAAAAGTTCTGTTTTGTAAGCCCACATTTTTCTAGAAAAAAAGACTTATGAGTCATTTTATGTATAAATATACAACATAACACATAACACAAACCCACACCCACACACATATTTAATTGTTGATCTCAAAGTCTGAAACCAAATTGTTTAACAAATACGGTTTTCACAATCAGAAATTTAAAAAAATGAAAAACCAAATGGTGAGTTGGTTTAGGTTCTTATATCCCACTGAATCTGAGTGAGTAGTAACAGTATTTACTCACCTTTGGGTGAAGTACTTTAGTTACCTGTTTGTATAATTCTGGAAAACTGATAAGATGCTTAGAATAGAGATAATTTCCAGTTATTACAAGGGAAGTAAAATAGTTTTGCAGGACAATTAACCATAGACTAAAAATCATCCCCCCTTACCAAAATAAAGAGACCTGAAAATAATTTACTTATTCCTCAACTGTATTCATCACTTATAGCCATATCTATTAACATGGATTCTTTTCCAATTGGGCTCTGATTTAATATTATCTGTTTAATTCTGGGAAGTTTTACATAATTATCTTAGTGTTTTAAATGTTCTAGGCATGTAGCATTATTGCAATCAACTGCATTTGAAGCATGATGAAAATGAGGCTTTAAGTATGAGCAGTTGCCTTAGAAATATGAAGTAAGTGGCGGCCACATGATCAAAATCCAGACAGAAGTCCAGATTTGATAAGATGTCAAGTTACTGAGACAGAAAAGAATACATGAAAACCTCAAGAACTCCAGCCCGTACTGGAATCAGAGTCCAGACTCCAGCCTGTATCTTTTGACTGTTATTTAACTTCCTTTCAGTCTGTCCATTTTTCAGATTCTAGATGAGGACTTATTTCTGTTTTTCTGCCCTTTTCTAATTCTGCCCTGTCCCATGAGCGTCAGCCTTATACGTTATTTCCAGTGTTGTTGGTAGTGATAAGAATGAAAACATTCTATTTCTACCACTAAGTCTGCTCAGCCTTTCTGTCTTACAACCATTCTGTATGTTCAGAGAACAAACTTGAAGTTCATCCCCACACTGGTGTTTCCTCTTTTGCTTTAAATCATCCTTATGTTTAAAAGCCAAATTGTTTTCCTCAATTGCCGGCATCATAGCTAATTGCGGTAAGAGGTTTTCTTAGCAGTATCATGTCATCTAAACAAAGACTGTCAGTCAACCCAGTCAGGAAGCCTGAGGCTGCGAGGGCTGTGCAATTTTCACAGGGCTCTGATTGAACACAGATCTAATAAGGATTCTCTCTGACCTTCTAAAGAGTTTATGAAAGTTAATCCTGCATCTAACTACTATTAAGTAACCCACAAGTCAAAAAAGTGGAATTTGCTTAAAAATGCATTTAAAAGTCTGGATTTTCTATTTGATTTATGAAGCATATATGGACACCGAGCTGTGATGTGAATCAATGGACACTCCAGGGTATTTCTCACCCCAGGGGGCCACTCAGCATGAAGCAGGCTGTGAGTGGGTGCAAGAGCAGATGCAGCTCGACTCCGAGTTTGCATGGCTATATGGAAAAGGCACACGCTGCTGTCAATTGCTGTAGGCATCTGCTAAAGACACACAAGATTCAGGCTCAGAAAATGCAACATTTTCCTTAGACTATCAGAGCTTCATGTTGGACCAAGGGAAATTGTCAGTGAACAGAGCGTATTGCAATCTAAAATTCTAATTGTATAGTGTGATTATTCTTGTAGGCAGAAAGGGAGCATTGAACTGTTTATTTAGCAGTATTATCAGATACATATTTATATCCTTTAGCTTAGTTTGTCAAATTCAGCCTATTTCTAATGGCACACACGCTTGTCCTATCTTGATTTAAAAAAGGTTTAAAATTTTAAAGCAGCTTTCAGATACTTTTTAGACATGAACTACAGCCCACAAAATAGACTTACTAGCAAATTAGTCAGGAACACATGGATGTGTTTTCTTTAAATTATATAGAGATTTTTTCAGAATTATGATGTGGTAAGAATCTACTAGTGGTCATTAAGCCATCAAAACCACTTGAAACATAATTAGAGACTCGCAAATCCTAGGTTGGCCTAATGGAAATTAGAACTAATTTTGTGGCTGCAATTTTGGCATTGCCTGTGTATCTTTATAAACACTGCATTTAGTATAGTTTTGAAATGGTAGCATTCTTCCTTCAAAGAAGACCAAAGGTGTGAAGAGAGAAAGAAGAAATGTTCAGAAATCTAGACAATAAATTCTTCCAGAAACTGCTTCTATGCTTGCTTTGATAATTTCAGTGCTACCAACCATAAGAAGATAAGGACTAGCTTTCATTCTGACCTCAGTGCCATCATACCGTCCACAGTCACAAGAAGGGAAGGAGTCTTACTTTGTTTTCCTCGGTTCAAGTACGTGTCCACAATATCGATACCCAGGCAATAAGCTCATTAAAAGTAATATGCATGGAATCCTAGAACTGGAAAGATAGTCACCAACACACAAAAACATTTCAGTAATTCATTTGTCACTTACACATCTTTCGCAAATATGAGTTTTATGTTGATTTCTATGGGTTTTCCTTCTGCATCTGTCCTTTGGTCTACTTTATCTTTGCTTTGCTAGTTTGTTCGGTTTTGTTCATTGTTTAAGTTAGAAAATAGAGTTCCTATTTTGGAGATAAAGTCCCAAGGCTAATGATGTTGTTTTTGTTTGTTGGAAGATAGTACATGTCTTCCTGAATACTAGAACCCAGAAAACCCAAAAAAGTTAGAGCTTTGCTAGTCAGAACTACAGAATATGTTTTAGAGACAAATAGTTGTGCTACATTCTTCAGTTGCATATGGTTTGTCTCTTACTGCCAAGTGGAATTTGGATGACAGTTTCGCTTATCGAATAATACACCCTGGTGACACTGATGTGGTTCGTAAATGAGTATAAAGTGCTAGAAAACCTTATATTTTTGATCACATAAGTATCAAACATTTGTTCAGCATTAATTTGCTTAAGGAACACTTGTGTCTCTTTAACAAAGCTGCACAGATTAACTTTAGCACCCTTGTGACTTTCCTTTGAAAATCATAAGCTCCATAAACTTTAGCTGATTTTGTTATTGTTATTATCACTATGATACCTAAATTTCGGACTGAGCTCAGTCTGAAAGCTAGTAATAATAGATCAAGAATGAAACCTGGGTATTCCTAAACAGTATATTCTTGAAAACTGTTTCAAAGAATTTCTAATAAGTAGAGACACATTAGGTTGAATAAGGACATGCATTGCTCGCCAAATTCTCAGATTCATCTCATGTTTTTTCCCTATAAGGACTGTATATGTATCATGAAAAACAGGATGATTTCAAAACACTTACAGAGTGCCCATATGAAAATAATATGCTGTTGGATGCTCTGTAACATTAAACAGATCCAGACAAAGATAAAAACAAATTTTGGAGTATTTTTGCAGCCATGAACAACATAAAAGAAGGTCTGTGACCTTAATTTTACCTTAACATTGTCCTCAGCATTTCATATTTAATTACAGTGAATTACTCACCAATATAATAAATATAGATTTATGGGATAATTTAATGAATTTAATGTTCTTAGAACAAATAAAAACCACCCAAGAGGAGCTCACCAAACCTGAGCTTGTCCAGATTGCATTGGCTGAGATTAAGTGGAAGAATCGTTCCTCTCCAGGGGCTGTGCAATCAATCTCAGAGTGGGAGTGGAGGTGATGATGAAGCAGAAAGTGAAGCCAGAGTACAATTCTGTAACAAAACGGGCTGGAGCCAGCCTCCGGGAACTTGTTATTTCCTTTTTTTTTTTTTTAAATAGCCCTGTAATACTCACTCTTACTACTGACTTCCCTAAATCCTAAAATCTCATCTGTTTAACTGTTTAGCATGATTATTTTTGATATGGTCAAACAGATTTTAAAAGAATACAGTGATAGTGTGTGTGTGTATGTGTGTGTGTGTGTCTAGGAAGAAAAAAAGACATTTCATTTTAGTTGTCACCAGAAAGTGATTTAAGATGAATTTGTAATAATTCAGGGTGTGGACAATGATAAATTTGAAGATACACTGTGAAGAAATATTCTACTCTACGGATATATATATATATATATATATATACATATATATATATATATATAAAATTCAGAGTTAACCTTTCTTCTGTTCAAGTGATAGGTGTTACAAACTACTTGAGAAAATCTTTGGTCATCAATTCTTGTAGCTGAATTATTACATTCTTGATAATCTTAATTCTTTTCTGTAGCAGCAAACTTTTGTTTCCAAGAAACGCCACCTATTTTTTTCCCCCATCATATTGAGTCTGAAACCTCACTTTTTCAGCTAAGAATTCTCTGGGAGCCTGTTCTTCCTTAGTGCTGGATCCTTCCTCTCACACCAAGGAGGATTCTGGCCCGGGGTGGCCGGTCCTTGGTTCTTAGTGTGATGTGCCACGGCTGATGGCCCGTGAAAGTGACTGCTAAGTCTACTGCTCACGTCAGTGTTCCCACTGGGTATTTTACTCATTCCTTGGAATTTAAAAGAATAACAAATAACCAACAAATCATCGAAAACCATAACATGTTGCCCAATTCTTGGGACTAAGCCAATGAAAAGAAAATTTGCTAAAGTGTTGCAAATGTGAATTCCCAGTGTTTTAAGCTACCAAACCATACCTAGTGCTCATCCGTGGCAGAGCTGTACCTCAGCAGCCTGAAAGAGGCACGTTCAACTGGTCACTGCCGATGGAGAGGTGGCTCCTCGGAACCAGCCTGCTACCCACACAGGCAGGGGCTGAGGGTTCGACCCTGAAAGAGCAGAGGAGGGTAGCACGCTATGAGGATGAGGATAGGCAGGCAAGTGGGATTGGAACAGATTTGAGGCTGGCACCAGATGTTTCATGGCTGCAGTAAGTGACAATCAGGGGCCCTTCAGTCCCTATCTGAATTGGTGGTAAAGAGTAGCCATAGTACGTTACACACTCTAAGAGCAGGAAGAGCAAACGGAAAACCTAAAAAGGTAAAACCAGGATTGCAGTTTTAAAAATGTCATTTGAAAAGATTTGTGTTGACTTTCTTTTTATAACTTGAGTAAAAGGATTGAAAGACAAAAGAGGAAGGGACTTTTGAGAAGCCAATTTTTTTTAACACATCTGTTTGTTTTTCCTCAAAAGTCAGTTGTAAATGCTATCCAGAGAAAGGAGTCAGAGAGAGCCAAATAGTGGACTTGAAATTTTGTTTTTGTTATTGGAGTTTTGTTTGTTCCAAAAAGAGAATCAAGTGGTGAATTGTATCATTAGAATGGTGAAATAATTTTATCATATTACTATTAACCTAATAACTTGTGCGACACAGTCCTGCTTGGATTCACTTCTATTTCAGAAATGAGTGTGTAAAGTTCCTATCCGTTGAATATTAAAAAGTATACACAGCAGCATCCCTAGGGCTAGGCATCCTATGAGCATGTGAATAATAATTAAATTCTTGAAATGTTAATTAATTTATATTTTATTGTGTGTATTTATAAACAATAGATTATATATTATAGCTCACAGGGGAAACATTTTACCTTACTTGGGGTGGACAGCTACATTGTAATGTACAATGTGAATGACTAATGGTGTCATTCACAACTCGTTGGAAATGCTTCTTAGTTACTACAATCATAACAGAAGTTCTATCTTTACGCCGCTTTAGCATGAGTCGAAAATAAAAGATAAGGACAACAGTTATAGTTGAAACAAACTAGCTTTGGGTATCTCTTTAAATATTTTCCTAAAATATATGGGCATGGCGTGATGACACATGCCTGTAATCCTAGCACTTGGGAAGCTGAGGCAAGGAGGGTCTCCAGGAGTCCAAAGCCAGCCTGAACTACAGAACTATACCTTGTCTCCAAAATAAAATTTATATCTATATCTATATCTATATCTATTCCTAAAATAATTGACAATCTGATAAAGAAATATTGTCCCTGTTATAAATATACTTGGTGACAAGTCAGAATAAACATAAAATCAATTTCCACAAATGTGCTGAAATGAGTCAGCCTATGAATTTATTGCCTTGCAGTAAACTCTTATGAATGAAATCAATAAACTATGTAGATATCTAAGTCTGTGCATTGGGCCTCTCCTAGGTTTTTCGCATTATAATCCAAAAGCATGAAAATATGGCCGAGCAGGGCGCATCTGCGTCTTTTCACATGTGACTTTCTTGATGATTTCTAAGGAGCAGACTAAACACGCAGCTTGACATAGTGCAGCATCCCGTGTCGGTTTCTCGTTAGCTCAGAAGCCTTCACCCGCTGAAAAAAGGATCTGAAAAGGGCAAAACTTTCTAACCTCTGGCAGTTCTGATAGGAGAAGCTGAAGCAGGCAGCCCTGAGAGTGCTGAAAACCCTGGAATAAACTCCCGGGGTCCTGTGTGCGCTGGTGTGGCGGTAGAGGGAGGCATCATTTCATGCCTAAAGAATCTCCCTGTTTCCACATGCTTTCATTGGCTTGAAGCTGATCTTGCAGATGATATAATCCAGATGAATTTCTGCTTGAGAAGAATTCTTGTTCATAAATTGACAAGAAAAAATATCCACCATATATAGAAAAATAAGGGAGTACCCAAGTGTGCTGAACTGCCTTGTTTACAATGTAGCCGACATTAAATGAGATTATTTAGATGAAGCGCCAACTGTGTTACTTATAAGAATTGGATTGAGAGTAGAGCTATAAACTTTCAATAAAAAAATTAGAATATGGTTTCTTTCTGATATTCGGTTGCCTTTCTTTTGTCATTTTGTGCCTTCAGTAAATTCAATTTTTCCAAATTTGCTGGCACAAAGTTTTCAGAAAATAAACTACGTCACTTCTATTCTAACAGATAGTGTAGGCAAAATTTTATTCAAAACTAAGATGATCTTACTCTGTTTACCCCTAAGAATTTGAATAGTGGAATACTAGTGCCCAAAACTGCTTTGGGAATATGGATACTGATATATGGGAAAACCATTATAATATTAGGCTTATGATAATTTTCCACTGTAGTAATAAGTTATCAAAAAAAATTTTTTTTTGGTGCCAAGAATCGAACTCTCAGCCTTGCACTTACCAAGCAGGCACTGTGCTGCTGAGCTATATTCCCCTCCCCGCAAAAAACTTTAGTATTTTAAACAAAACAGTTGTATTATCTCACAGTTTTGCAGGTCAGAAGTTTGACACAGGTTTTACTAGGATGAAACTGACACATCAACAAGCCTGTATTCTCCTTTAATGGTTCTCAGGAAGAATCTGTTTACTTGCCTTTCCCAGACTCTCTAGGCTACACACAGTCCTTGGCCCGTGGCCCCTTCCTACATCATCAAAGGCAGAAATGGTAGGCTGAGTTCTTCCACATGGCAAGCCTCTGACCCTCTCTTCTGTTCCCTTGTTCCTCTGTTAAAGACTCATGTAATTAAAGGGATCAATCTGGATAAGCCCACATAATCTTCCCATCTCAAGGTCAGCTAATTAGCAACTTTAATTCTGTCTCCAATTTTAAATCTCTTTTGTCATGTGGGAAACAGTCCATGCTTCTCTGGAAATCTGAAGGTCCTTCCATCTGCATAATAGTGTCTTAATAGATGATGAGTGAAGAGTCATCAAGCCAAGGACAAATGTTAACTGTCATTGCTCATTTTTGTGAAGTGGATAGAGATGGTGATGATTTTCTCCATAAAAACTGACAGATTCTGCTAAATCTGTCCAGCTCTTTCATTTTTCTCTTCATTTTTCTACTCTGCTTTCCTTGATTCAAAAAAGGAAACTCGTACACATAGTGTAGAAAAATGTGAATAAATCTTTCACTCCTAACTCATGCATGATTGGTCTATGCACATCGATGAGAAACACCCAGCTAGAAATTGGAAACTGAATGAACAGTATCCGAGGTATCCCTGTCCCCCACCATATCAGCTGCAGGGATGCCCCGTATCGGGGCATGGTATCCATGGTATCCATGCCTCAGATAGAAAGCATTTATCTACTGGACCACATGATCACCAAAAGCAGAGACTCCTTTACCATAAAGACGCTGATAAAGCACTAGAATCATAAAGAAAAAGTAAGGCCTATAAAATGACTTGTGTTCCTATAAGAACTTATCATTTTAAATAAAATTGGTAAGAAGTTGTCAATGTAAGCCTATGGTGGCTGCACTCATTTTTCCTTGGAGCTAGACATTCTGTATATCTATTCTTTCATTTGATTTTTATGTATGATGTGTAAATATTACATGCCAGGTGTATAGTAAAGTAAACTTTGTACCAGTGACAAAAATAACAAGGCACCTGAATGTGGATGAGACTCATTTGGAAGTTCGTAATTTTTTTTGGAAGTTCATAATTTCATGTGAGAGTTGATGAGACATAAATAACAGCTGAGTAGATGAAGTATTCTGGAGACCGAGGGACTCCTAAAGACCACATAGAATTTTCCCAGCTACAGAGAAAGTAAGGAACTTTTTAATTAAGAAACTTCAGTTCCCAAAGCAAAAAGAAAAAACAAGTGACCGAAAAACTATATGATCAGTATTTTTTGTGCAAAAGCAAATTTAGAGAAAGGGCTAAAGCCCTGCAAAATGAGCTACAGTTAGACTGAGAAAAGAATTTTAGGTCTTGCTAAGAGCTTTGGAAATACAACACTGGAGAGATTTAAAAACAAGAGACCAACAGGAATAAGGAACCAGCCTGCTGCACCATAAGCATATAACCTGACAGAAAAGTGCAAAATATAAATATACACATACACTGAATCAGTTTTTGCAAAAATACATTCAAAAGATAAGAAACATGAATTAAATGAGAACAAGGAAGGAATGATACCTTTAAGAGCTATCCAAGAAGTCAAAATGTTTTTAATTTTATTAAAGCAGGTGGATTTGCAGATTAAGAACTTTCGCCAAAAGTCTTAAAGTGATTAAATGCTCCTGAGATTTAACCCTGGCCAGATTAAATCTGATCTATTTTGAAAGGTGACATAGCTATTTGCTTGCAATTTAGTAGTTTCACCCAGACAATTATAATAATAATAGGCATTACTATCATACTAGATATAATTAATATCATAATCCTATCTACTTTCCAGTATTTGTATATTACTTGTTCCTTAGACTTACTCCAGATAGCGATAATAATAGCAATTAATCATTTCTATTTTATAAATGAGGCCACTGAAACAGAGGTCACACGTAAGGTCACTCTGTTGATTAGCAATGTGGCCAAGTTTGCAATTGACATTCCCTAATACCTATTTCATATTTTTTAAATTGAACACCACACCTTTTTAAACCCATATTTATAGAGAGCACTGACATCCCCTCAAAGCAGACAGTGACTGAATGGTAGGCTAGGATATTACATTGAGATTTTTGGTTACAAAGTTCAAGGTCATAGAAATTCAACTTTACTGTACCCCTCATGTACAAGCAGCAGCTTTTGAAATGAACTTTGAAAGATGCATATTGGCAAGGGTGATTTTTATTTCATTAAAACTTGCACAGTAAAATATATGACTATAGTAGTCCATACATAAATAAAAAGAATATAGCTGTCTACCCACTGACGTAAGCAGGAGTGCCTCTGAGTTATGAGGTCACGCTGCCAGATGTTTCGAGATCAGAAGACTGAATCTGTACATCTTATTCCTCCTGTTGTAATTTTTCACTCCCTAATTATTTTTAACTACCTCCTCACCACTGTATATTCTCCTAAAGAATGCTCTGGAAACAAGGGAAGAACTTTAATACAATCGCTGATCATGCATTTCCTTTTCTACCTTAACCTTAGGGAGTGATAAGGAACATTAGGGAGTTTGTGCACTTTCTCCCCAAAATCAGGGATTATCAAAAGATATTTGTTACTTTAAAACTTGGTTTCTGTTCTATTTGGCCTCCTGAGCTCCCAGATCATTTTGTTTGATTCTTGAATACTGCAGTGAAGCAGCAGCACTAATTTGCTTTTCTGGTGGTTGAGTAACACAGCTTGTTCCTTCTGGAATCCCATCTTTAACTTTCAGTTCATTTGCTTTGATCTTTCCAGGATTTCCTCTGCCCCTCTTAATTGCATGACAGATGTCCTTCCCATACGCTGGTCAATGGATATTTCATTATATTATCCCATGGCATTTTGCTGACATTCTACGGAGAGCAAAATTTACTGGATTATAACAAAACTCACAGTCATTCAAAACTCAAGGGGAAGTCAGGCCTCTGGACCTGGGTAGTGCCACTTGAAAAGAACATACTGCAGCCCAAGACGGGGGCGAGATGAGCCAGCATCCTATATCATGACCTCCCAACTCCACCAAATAAAGCATCATTTGCCTGTGATAGTAGATAATTAAGAAAGAAAAGTTATGTCTAGATTTTTAACTATTCATAAACATCCAAAATCCTTTCTTCTCTTTTTTTATGTCTCCTTTGTGCTGCTCTCTCCCTTGCCATCTCTTTTTCTCCAAATAACCTCAGAAAATTTTGTTACCCTGCTGTTTTTTTTAAGCTTTGGACCCACATCTCCTAAACCAGGGAATAATTTTTTTAAATTTTATTTTAAAAGGGGGTAAAATTAAACACAACAAACAGAACAGAACAGGACATAAGAAAGCATAAACTTCAAAGCTAGACAACCAGAGATCCTCACTATCTGTCATATTGTCTCTTGTTTTCTTCCAAGTGGTTGTCCTTATCTTTGCATATGGAGAGCTCATACTAAATAACATAGCCAGTCTTGTCACAAGATGTCCAGTTCACTGGCTCCCACTTGCTAAGGGGGGGCACAGGACAGGGGACAGGACGACATGAGATGTTTGATTCTCAGCCCATGCGCCTGCAGGCTCACAGCCGCGCCCCAGAGAGGGGAGGAGTTCCTTGTTCTGCTGGCACCCCGAGTCAACCGCATGGTGTAGGTCTGAGGCACCAGGGTCTCTCTCCTTCGGGCCGCCAAAAGTCTTCCACACTCACAGTCACCCCCCCAGAGAGGGGAGGAGCTCCCTGTTCTCCTGGCACCCGGAATCAACCACATGGTACAGGTCCCAACGCCCCAGGGTCTCTCTCCCCTGCAGGCCTCCAAAAGTCTGCCACACTCACCTGCTATTTCTTTCTGATGAATTGACCGTTACATTTCCAAAGTTCTGAAATGGCCAACAGACCACAGAAAGAATTCTCTTTAGGCTCCTGTTTGAAACCAGCAGCTATAGCAGTCTGCTGGCCTTGCTTCAGGGCCAAACAAAACCAGGGAATCTTTAAAGCCTCCAAATCCCTAAAACTTCTCCAGAATATAAGTTCTTTCATAGAAGAGAGTAGACGCTCCTGTCTCCTCTCTATTTTAACCCAGACTCTCTAAGGCCTCTTTTTGACAAACCCGTAGGGATATTCTAAAACCATTCATTGCTGACTTGGTCTGAAGGACATTGCACTAAAACATGACAAGTCAAACTACTTTGCCTTAGGCTATGGTGTTTCTGGCAGGGCTGAAGCCGCTTGAGGCCAATAATAGAACACATGTGGCTAACTGGCTGAGGTCTCCACTGTAACAAATGGGGCTCATGGAGACAGGTTTTTGGGACTCTGGGTGATCATAGCATGCTTGCATATGAGAGAGATGCGCCATAAGCCTCTCTTTCCATCCCTGCCCTTCCATAGCTCTCCTCCAAATTGAGTGATGGCTGGGAAATCAAGAAAAGGAGCATTTTCATATTTTTCCTTAAATATAGTTGATAAATATTTGTTGAACAGCTATAATGTGCAGGGTCTTGCCAAGTAGAGAAAGGAACTACTGATTTTTGGAGCAATGGTAGCAGTGGTTTCCAAGGAATCAGGCTTCATATGCATCTCCTTGTGCCATGAAACCATGTAAATAGTCAGGAACCTACTGCTAGACACTCCCGATTCCATGCACCTTCCCTGACATCATGAGGACTACATCTGCTTTCTCAATATTTTAATAGGTGAATCCAAATTAAGACTGTATCCCTGTAAAGAATAAATTTATGGTATTTACAACTGTTACTACATTAATTATTCTTCCTAATATGAAAATAGAAACAATTTCAAATACTACCTTGACAAAAAGCAAAAGCAGTATATTTTGAAATTCAGCAGTTGTATATTGTGATGAACATAGAAACCCATAAAACGCACTAGAATAGCAAAGGAAGAGTAGAAAAATTCAGCTACTGATGTCACTGTGGGAGGGAAAGTCCATATATTTGGAAAACTGAGTATCCAAAAAACAAGAGAAGTCCTGTGATTTCTTTTGCATCAAGCAGATGCACGCAGAAGGTCATATTCCATTTTCCTGACAATGCCTGGAAAGCTTTTGTGAAGAAATAAGTACAGAAGGTATATATTTAGTTTAATGTAGAGAATATGTGGATGATAAGAAAAAGTTAAGTCATAATGTAAAGGAGTCTCAATAAAGTTTCACATTTCTCAAACATACTTAATAGAGCACACATCTCCATTTAGAATTAATAAAAAGTAAACTGGAATCTGACCTGTGTTGGAGTTCATATTGTAAATCCATCAAAATATAGAGCGTTTCTGTCTGTAGTGGGAAGGAGCCCATAAATAAATATGTGCACACATACACACGCGCACGAGGATACACACTTATTCGTTCCACATGCATCTATTCATTGACTCTCCCCCTCCCTATCTCACATCAATACAATGGAAGGCTGAAAATGAGATTCAGTAAACTCTTACAAACTTGCTACATTACAGGAGGGTATTTCTAACGTAATAAACACCCAAGTGTGAAAGTATTTTTTTTTAAACTTTATTCACTTGTATTCAAACCCAGTCTATGTAACTACTATTGATGAAATAATTACAGGGAGCTATTTTGCTGGTGGTGGAAATGCATGTGGAAGATAGTAATTCTAATTCTAAGCAGATATTTGCCCAAAACATTGAATGGAAGAAATAATAATTAAAATAACCTGCATAAATTCATATAGGTAAAACAGCCCCCTTGTGGTCTGATTTACAATATTAGTCACATTAATTTATTATAAGGTTAATATAGCGGCAGCTGCGTACATTTCCTGGTTATGTTTCCGGTGCTGTGGATAGAAACCAGGTGAATGCCACGCATCCGATCTGTCCTTGAGCCACCTTCCCAGACCCTCGTCTGTAATCAGTACCAAGAATTTAAAGTGGAGTGCCCCAAAGGATACAGCAAACAGTAAACTGTGAAGCAAAGAGCAAACACTTAAGGATCTGTTTGAAGATACATTTTTTTAAAAATCAGCCTTGCACAGTCGATAAAATCATTAAATGACAGTTGTGAACACTATGTGACAGCTTTGGCTGCCGTGGCAGAGAGCAGCACACCAAAGGAGACACTCGAGCGCTGTTTCCCTCCCTGTGAGGCGACTCCGGATTAGAGTTACACTATTTTTCCCCATACGACAGTAAAAAAAGTTTCAGAGGAAAAAAAAAAAGGCTGTGGTAGAATGAGAATTAGACAGCAGAGACAGGCAGCACATGAAATGATGAAAGAGGATAAAATAATATCAAGATTTCTCATGTAATCAATCACTACAAACATGGAACTAGGAGGCCTGCCCCCCACCCAGTTCCACCAGGCGGACGAATCTGCGAAAGGAGGAAACGCAGCAGCGTCAAGCGTGGCCATCAACACTTCTTTTTCTGTCTCAGAAGAACTAAATGCTGAGAGACGAATTCTTGGAGCAAATGGAAATTTATCCAAATGAAAATCAAATGATAAGTGCCAGAAGCATATTCTTCCTTTGGAATTCTTTCAGTGCTTCAATTTACCCAGCTGGAATGAATTTTCAAGTAGCATTTTGTTCAGCCTTTTGAAATGAAGGCCTTTCCTGCTAATTGGAAAGCGATATTTCATCAAAGATGAAGACAATACTCTTGGCTAGCGATTTGCTTTAAAAAAACAAAAACAAAAAACCAAAAAAAGCCAAAGAGGTGTTTGGCAGATATTTACCATAAAGGGATTCCAGGACATCTATTTCAAGCACAAAACAATATCATGTAAGCCTATATGCCTAACAAAACTAAAATGGGGAAAATATAAATACCATTTTTATTCAGGCATGAAAACTATTCCTACTGTCCCTATGAGAGCAATGTACAAATCTAGAAGATTTGAAAATTAACTCAGAATAAAAGGTGGACTCAACTGTAGTTTCTGATTTTTCGATGAGCTAGGTAACCCCACAAATTTAAAGTGTTTGTCTATGTGGGGGGGATTACAAGAATCTGTGTTACTGAGTTGTAGGTGCATAACAGTCAACTCAGAAAGATTTAGAAGAAAATGAAAATTCAGAAGGAAAAATTCTTTTCACAATTCTTATTTTCAAAGCAATCTTTTCCTACAGGCTATTTTTTTCAATATCTGTTGACTGGTGATCTAGATCTATGAAATACAAATTTTAAATTTAAATTGTCATCATTATAGTTTAAACTGGCTCAAATTAGGCAAACTACTTCATCATAAAGAATGAAAATATTTAAAAGAATTACCATCAAATATGAAAGAAATATTTTTTCATAGTCTTAACAAGTACATAACACTGAGTTTCCTAGTCTTAAGTACCTAAGGCCCATCCCTTACTTTTCCAATGTAAATACTGTAAATCTACACTTTTGTGTAATAGTAGCTCACTATGCATCTCAGTACCCCAGGAAGCAATGTGTGTGGTACGGAGAACAGCAAGGTGTGCAGGCGTGTGCAAAAGTGGAAGAATGGGATTTACAGCCATCCATGTTTTGCTGCAGGTAGCTTTGTGTTGGGTATGTTTGCACAAGCATCACATAGGATCCAATAGACATGCTCCACTTCAGGATTTGTTGAGAAAAAGTTTTCTTCTGGTTTTTCTGGAGTAGCCCAGTTCAGTACAAGGGCACATGAAAAACCAGATTTGGAAGTTTTGGAGGAGGTCGAAAGTGAGTCATCAGATCACTCATGCATGGATAATGAAAATCCATTGTGGTAAAAACATGGTTTCATAAGAGGAGTGGTGTGGGTGGGTGATGATGATAATGATGATGATGATGACTTTGACGTCGGCCATATGGGCCAAAGTTCCTGTGACAGTGAAATGGAGCAAGAATGGACTGACCTAGGCACAGGGAATTCAGACCTCCTTGATTCAGATGACTAACAAAACAGCAACGTGAGCATATGTTTGACTAGTTATCAAATGTTTCAAAGTGGTCACACAACCAAATGGAGGGATCAGTGTTAGAACAAGTTCAAAATTACAGTGAAGTTCTCGACCAAGGTGAAAGGTGTGGGACAGAATACCATTGGAAACTGTAACAGATGAAATGGTACAAGATTCTCCAAAATACACAAAAGCTGAAATGAGAGTAAAACATTTTATATGCATGAATAGCAACATTTAAAAATGTATCTATTATGACACTTCACTAGCTGAATGTTCATAGGTCTGCTGTACTTATTAAGGAGTCCACATGGTAATGGCAGGAATGCAAAAGACATATTGAAAAGCAATGGGACAAAAATATGGCTTAAAAATTTATGCCTTTATAGATGCAAAACTTAATATGCTTATAATCTAAAAATTTCTCCTTGTGATCAGGTCTTTATTCATATAGTAATAAACCAAGTGATGTTTTGAATGGACCTGTTTCTTCCATCTCCCAAACTAATTGGAATGTGACATTTAACAATTGGTTTATCACTTTCTAGTTGATGTTACATTGCTAACAGAGCACAAGTTGATCTGCATGGGAACTGTTTTCAGTAACAAAGCAGAAATTCCAAATGAAATGTTGCAATTTCAAAACAGAGAAGTGTATAGCACAATCTTTGGATTTTGGAAAGATAAAACATTGGCCTGGTATAACAAACTGGTACCACTCATGTCAATGTTACATCACGTTGGAAATATTGACAGGGAAACCTCGACAAAACAGAAGCCCAAGATGGTAACTGTCTACTACAAAACCAAAAGTAGAGGAGATTTTTTTTGATGAGCTGTGTGGCACCTATGATGGCACTTAAAGAACAAAGTGTTGGCCAATTTTTTTTTCTCGATCTTAACCATGTGGCATAAATGGTGTGATTGTTTGCAAAGAAAATAACAAGTGCAAAATATCATAGAGAAATTTTCTTAGGGAATTGGGACTGGAGATCATAAGAAATCATTTATAGCAGAGGAAAAACAGAGTGCTTCTGCCCAGCGAACTATGCAGAAAGACTGTGGAGCACACTGGTGAGCTGACAGGTGAATAGGCATGCGCAGCATCCCAAAGACCTACTGTGATAACAGGAAAACCAAAACGATGTCAACTGTGCCCTACCCTACTGAAAGGACAGGAGAACAAAACATACATACTATCACTGTAAGCACTGCTTGTACATGGATCCAGCTGATCTTATGTGTGGACATTGCCTTGGATGTGACAATTGAAGTAAAGATTATTTCTGTGGTCAACTTTCATTTGCATTTACATTGTAGTTTACATAGTTTTTGTTTCTGATGTTATCTTTTAGATTTTCTAAGCAAGTAAACAGCTGATGTGAAAATGTTGATGTGTATTCTAAGTACTCATTACATATTTGACATTTTATTGTATTGATGTCTTATTTCCCTGCTAAGGGCATGTTGTGCAACATACTAGGAAGCTCTTGGCAAAACAGTGAGCCTAGAGAGGTGGCAAGACTGCCACACTGGAAAGGAAAGCTAATCACACATGCTATCAATGTAAGTAAGACATGTGCATGAAACGTGCAGTTGTCATGTGTGATGACAGCCTTGGGTGTGACAGCTGATGCAAAGCTTGTTTTTGTGGTAGAGCCCCATTGGTATTTTCATGGTGGTTCATGATGTTATCTTTTAGATTTTGTAAGCAAGTAAACAACTAATGTGAAAATGTTTACTCTGAATGCACAATACACATTACACACACACAATGCACAATACATATTAAGAATTTAATACATTATTTTATTGATATTATGTTCCTGTTAACTACACATTGTATAATGTAAGAATCTCTGACAAAACAGCAAGACCGGCAAGATGTCAAGTATGTCCTATAAAAAAAAGACCAGGAAAGCAAAACACATGTGCTGTCAGTACAAGTGAAGCATGTGTATAGAACCTGCTATTGTCATGAGTGCAGACTGCATTAGGTGTGAGAATTGAAGGAAAGTTTGTTTTTGTGAAGCGCTATTGGTATTTTCATTGTAGTTCACATAAGAATTTGTGTTTTCTTTTTTAGATAGTACCCCCAAAACCAGTCAGTGTTGAAAATTCTGATGCTGTTTTATAAACACTCAATAGATATTAAAAGCTCAATACTTTATTCTTTTGATTATTTTCCTGTTAAGTACTCACTGTTGAATATAATAACTCATAAAATTAAAATTAATAATTCATCAATAGAAATATTCTAAAGAATAAATATGAGTCTGACAGACCAACGCTCATGTACCTTCATGACAAAATTAATCATATGCCCTTAAGGAATCACTGGATAAATAGTCTGAAAGAGTATTTTATATTCTCATAAGAAATACCTTTATTGGATTCTATTTACAAACTTTAAGCTTGGCAATACGTGTATGGTGGGAATGTTCCAAGATACTATATTTTGATGTATTGAAATTATTGGCAGAAATTTCTAAGCTGTAGGATTAAAAAACAGTCATCTCTCTGTATTCATGATTCTGCATCCAAAAATTCAACTAACTTTGGGTGAAAAATATCAGAAAAACAACTGCCCTGTACTGCCCATGCACAGTCTTCCCTCTTGTCATTATCCCTGAGACAGTGCGGGCCGAGTGGTACTTCGCACTCCAGGGTCCTGGGCGTTGTACGCAATCTAAAGGTGATTTCAGTGTCCAGCAGGATGTGCATGGGGTCCACAGACGTACTCCACTTTTTAAGGGAGTGGACCTGGAGCGCATGGCGCCCTTTGAAGCAGCCCCTGAGGAACACTGAGGGCTCATGTGTCTGACTATTACTGGGGTCCCCTGTAATACAAGGTGGGTCTAAACCGGCAGGACGCACCGGGGTGAGTGATAAGAAGGAAGACTGTGGTGTGGGGTACCAAAAACAAGTGATAAGCCCATCAGTACATTTTGGAGAAAACCATTAAACGCTCTGAGAAGAGTAAGTCCAGATTGAACTCATGTGTCTGTGTGTTTGTGGAACCGGGATTGAACCCAGGGATTTGCACTTAGCAAGCAAGAACTCTACCACTGAGTTCCCCACTCCATTCTATATAAAATTTTAAGGCATGAGCTCACGGGCCTCAACCTTGCTACCCTCCTGCCTCAGCCTCCCAAGTTGCTGGGATCATAGCCATTGGGACACTGTGCCTGGCTGAAACTACAGCTTTGGAGTAGGACACTTAGTTTTTTAACACAGCCATAGCACTCTCTAAATTTATGAAAGTAAGCCATACATTTCCATAGTATTGCATTATAAACAAATATAAAACAATCATGTTTTAAGCAGGGTCCTTTTTAAGGGAATGATAATATTCATTCTATAAGCTAGTCATGAATTTCATGAAAAAGTAGCCCAATAAAATTTAACTGAATTTAAATACAACCCTTTGACATCAAGTGAAAATCAGAAAAAAATTTACACACTTAATGGTTACCAATGTTTAAGACCCAAACTGGCACATGCTGTAATACCAGCACTTGGGAGGCTGAGGCAGGAGGATCACTGAGTACAAGGCCAGCATGGGCTATAAAGTGAGTTCAAGTCCAGCCTGAACTATACAGCAAAACCCTGTATCAAAAAGATAAAAAAAAGATTGCCCAAATTCTACTGTAAAATGTGTTGTACAAATAAGTTTAGATCAAGAAATTTTCTAGATGTAAATTAATATGTCTGGTTCAGTTTTCAAGAGTTTTGTGATCTAACCTAACACAGTGGATAGAATTTTAAAATGTATGCTCTGAAAAAAGAAACAAGAAATCACTTATTTCAAATAAACTTTTCACTAAAAGGCAGTTGATTCCAGAGAAATAAGACCACAGAAAAGAATACTGAATTAATGCATTTCTCCAATAGAAATTGCCACACCCTATTTATTACAAAATATAATACAGGATATCCTTTACTTTTAAAATGAGTGTACTGTAAGTATCACACACCATTTCAGCTTTGAGTATTTTGTCTTGGCTGCATTTTTAACTGCTCTTTTGATGCTGATGGCTTACAACAGGAAGACACCTTATATGCAAAGTCTAATAGCTTTACAAGCTGACTGTAGACTCGCCGCAGTACCCCCGTCTACATAGTAAGAACTCCATGCCGGGTTCGAGGCAGCAGGTACACTGGCAGAGAATGGGGTTACTCTGAGGAAAAGGCCACAGGAACTCCCCAGGAGCCAAAATTCCCAATTTCAGGTTCTAGGTCTTCAGTGGATAATGAAGTTATTTCAACCACAGGCACAAAAACGCTACGTTCAACAATCTGTTTCTTAAAGCAAACCATGAAAACTTAAGATTCTGAGGAACATAATGACTGATAGTTATGATGTTTGCCGTAAGATGAGATGATTTATAATATTATAGGATGGTATTCCAAACCCAGTGGAATTTTAAAGTTCTAAATTCATATAGTTTTCCCCACTCTTTGGTGTTGAATAAATATCTGGCATTCTCATTGAGGTTTCAAAAACATGTAATAGTGGTATTTTAATGGTAAACTAATGTTTCTCAACTTAGATGTACAGTAAACTGTACAGGAGACTCCGCTGACTTTGAGCTTTCTGTGCCTGGTTACACACGGTCAACAGCAGTTTGGAGATATTAAATAAAAAATTCCAGGAATAAATCGTGTGCCTTTCTGAGTAGCAGGAAGAGACCTTGCAGGGTCCTTCTGCTCCATCCCCTCGGGACGTGAATTGTCCCCGTGTCCACGGTACCCAAGCTGTGTCTGCTACCCGCTTGTTGGTCTCTTTGCAGCTGTTTCATTATTTACACAGTCGCAGTGCCTGTGTGCTTGTGTTCAAGCAGGCTTATGTAGTAGCCTAACCTGCATCACAGTCCACATGGGTCTTGTCACATCGTCGTGGGAAGGGTTAGTGCAGTGCAGTGAAGTGTGTGGGGGGAAGAGGGATGCGCAGACACACAGAGAGGCCGCAGTCGCGTGATTTCTATTATAGTTTCTATAGCATCGTGAGTTTTCTGTTTGACTATTACGGCTGATAATTTCTCACCGTACCTAGTTCATAAATTCTGCTTCACTGTGGGTTTGCGTGTGTAGGAAGAAATACAGCATATATAGTAGGATTCAGACCTATCCATTTCAGGTATCTCCGGAGGGTTTTGGAGGGTATTCTCTACAGATATGAGGAAGCTACTGTAGAAATCATTTCCAAGTTACATGTTAACCTGGTTAATATTTCTTTTACAGCACTTGTGCTTTTTAGAATGTGCAAAGCCATGTGGGCTTGTAACTGAACGTCATTTTACAACAAATACAGAGAAAAAAATGTAATGATAAATTATATGGTTTAATGAGATGGAGTTATAAAATCAATGCCATTTAGTCCTCAGCCTAGAATGTGTTATGTATACATTTTTAACTTTTTGGGAAAAATTGCAACCTAGTTTTGTCCTAGGAAGTAGAACTACTTGTAGCTCAATGGCTCCGCCCAGTGGCACTCTGTAAAAATGACAAAAAGAATCCCCTTTTAAAAACAGATTTCTGAACATGAAGAAAATCCGTAATATTCACACGGTAAGGAATTTGAAATCAGTAAATTAGATTTGTGATTATAGGGAAAGTCCATGCAAGAAATGTATCTTCAATTGGAATTTATCATACAGCAGGAAAAATATTCAGTGTCATTCCCTCTTTTATATGTGCATTCTTTTCAGTTTGTATCTTTTATGTGAATAGATTTTTAAAAGACAGTCTGCAGCTAACATTCATTTCACATTCCAAATGTACCTACTGGAAAACTTTCCTTAAGAATCAGTAGGAATAGTAAGCTAAAACCGTGCTTGATATTTATTAGAAAAAAATACGTCAAATGAGCAGCCATCTGATTTAAGATAAATTTTTATAGCATAGATTTAAGGAAATCGACTATGTTTTGCTCTATGGCTAGAGATCTTAAATGTGGCTAGGGAGCTAAGTAAGCTTGATTACCAGCTTCTGGGCACTTCATCAAAGCTATCGAGTCATATTGTCTCAACATAGAAACTAAAAATTTGTATTTTTAAAGGCTGCCATCTATGTTTGGAACCCTTCTATAGGAGGTACTGGATGCTTATGGATAAGACTATTAGTTGGAAAAAATATCACAATCCAGATACACCAATTATCTGTTGACTCAACAGTTTGCAAGAATGCTTTTAAAGACCCTGTGTAATCATGGCACAGAGATGTTAGCTGTTCTCTCCAAAATTAAGGCTCAAGAATACATATGAGCCACTGAAGGTACGCCTTCCTTGGGTGCCTGCTACAGTAAAATTTTAAGAAAGGAGATGAGAATACTTCAGAATCAGAATACTTCACTGAGCTTTCTAAGCTCTGCCCTGCTCTCAGATTCTGATCCAAGCCCGTCTCCTGTTTTAGTACATGAGGTCCTTGGGACAGATCCCCAGTGTGGCAACTGAGTTCCATGTACACTTCCAGCACGTCTCGGTCATATCCTATATATAGCCTGTGATCAAACCAAGAAGTCTACTTTTCACAGACGTCCCAGATTCCCGTGTCCTTGCCTGCCCCGTGCATAGCACATTGTTCCCTCCAGGCACAGCCCTCTTTCCCCATCAGCTGGGCAAACGCTTGTCTTTCTTACAGGCTTCCCTGAAATCTCATTACATCTGAAGATCCTTTTTTCTGTGTTGATTGGCAGAGTCCAGCGCTTCCCTCTGTGCTTCCAGTTGGATCTACTGTGGGCCTCTATTTTATCATCAGCATGCAACTATAATTATGGTGTTGGTCTCTCTCACTTGTATTTCCCAGGTTTGGGTAGCATTTTGGCTTGGAGTAGGGAGTGAATTCATGCTTATGCAATGAGTTAATATTAGCTTTAATTTATGATTAACATAGGCACAGTACTAGCTGGTCTGCATACATCTTATGTGACCCTTGTAAAATTTAGCAAGTAGTAACAAGTATTCAAAATATCAGATGGTTCATCCTGAGGAATATCAGAAACTTGTCCAAAGTCACGCAGCTATGTGGTGGCTGATGCAGAATTCGAGTGCAGTATTTTTCTGCCCCTGATTCTTCAGTGCTATCCCCCAGTGCTTCCTGACAAGGACTGACTCAGGCTGCTACAGAATCACTGCAGATACCACAGACCGGGGAATTGAGAGTGAAAGGAGTTTCTTTGCCTCGTGGCTCTGGGACGTGGGGAGTTCAGGAGCATGGCACCGACACGTGGAGAGACTTCTTGCTGCAGCAAGAAGGCTGGGGACAGGACAGGCAAGCCGCCTGAGACTCCGAGGAACTCGGGCTGAGCTTAACCTTTACATAATGACACACGCTCATGCAGTGACCCAGGTCCACGGTAACAGCATTAATCTGTTCATAAGGGCAGAGTGTTCAAATCACCTTTTAAAGCCCCTCCTTTTAATATGATTACAGCGGCAATTAAATGTTTACCTTAGTTTTAGAGGAGACATTCACATTGTAGCAGCTTTACGCTATACTTGATTGCTAATGGAAATTTCTCCTTGATGCGATTTACGCAAACATCATCCTCATACCTGAAACATCCTTTTATAAGTGTCAGGATTCTCCATAGCCCGATTCCAGTGCGCGGGTCCACGTGCCACACACGTGCACACGCACAGGGCACTGGCCTGTCTGTTGGGTAGTCATATGTGGAACACTTAGTTTGCAAAATAGGAAATAAAAAGCACAGAATAACCGTTACCCACCTCGAGGCAAAATTATCAAGGCACCAGAATAGAAAGAGGAGCCTCCTTTTAAATGAAAATCTTGTGAAATTATCCCCAATCACATGTGATTTGTTTTTTTAATGGGCTGCAGCCACCCTTCTCCATTTCTGTTTTATTTCTTAGAAAAAAGGAAAATATAGTATTTATGCAGTAGTTCATTCACATTTCCAACCACTAAACTGTGGCCCGTAAACAAATAATCTCATTTTTTCTGTCGTGCAAGAGCCTTCTCTTGGGCAGCCACGACTTACAACGCGCTTGTTTCTTGGTGCTTTATCAGGGCTGCCGCTCTCACTCACCAGCAGAACTAGACAGCTGTATCCCTTGGATAATAACGCTGTGATACTGACTTTTGAGATGCTCCCAAAATTGTTTCTGCCCATTTGGAGAAATAATCATGCTAGTTTATTAAGAAATAGAAAATGCTCTGCAAGCTGAATCCATTGTCACAAGTGGCTGACAAGCAGGAACACCGAGCTGTGGCCAAGGATGAAACAATCAATGTATGTCTCGTGTTTCTGAAGCGGGATGGTTGGGTTCACAGCTGTAAGATATTGGACCATCATCAAGAGCACAATGTCAAACACTGAACTTCTGGATTGTTTCCATAAAAATAACATTTCGCTTGGGGTCAGTGATTTTTAGGCAACTTTGGGATCATGTTTGTTGACAATGTTTTAGAGTTGAACTTGAACACCTCCAAAAATGTTCCTCAAATGGAAATATTATGTAATCTAATCTTGGTGACCATCTCTTTCTGATAACTAAACATAGCCTATGAAAACCAGCACTTCCCTCTTTCAGTTTGTGCAGCTTTATGCAGTTTAAATGATGCTGCATATGCAGGAAGGTAGATTTATCCTTCAGTTTTCTTTGTTTAGTTACTATATTCAAGTCAACTCCCCAAGTGTGTAGTATTAAACCCAGTGTGGAAAAAGCGCCATGGATTCCATCTTTAGCAATCTTATCAACACAGAGGTATCCTTGTTTTTCAGTTTTAATTTATAATTATTTACATGTCTGCATTCCTTGTGGGGGAATTGGTACCTGGACATAACACATCTCAGTTCTTTTTTAATTCCCTTCGCGATTCCTCTCTTTGGCCTCCCTCCTCTCTTGATTCTGTTTCTTGATTTGAACAAGATCTATCTCTCCACTTCCTATTATCTTAATGCTTTTTATTTATAATTTAGGTTTCTCAAGTTTATCCACCTTGATAGCAGAGTAGTATACAATCAAAAAATGGGCAAGTGAAATGAATAGATGTCTCAGAAAGAAAGTTCAAATGGCCAATAGATACGTGAAAAGCTGTTCAATACTTCTGGCCATCAGAGAAATGCAAACTAGAACAACCCTGAGATTCCATTTTATTCTAGAAAGAATGTCCGTCATCAAAAAACCAAATAATAACAAATGCTGGCGAGGCTGTGGGGAAAAGAACCCTTCTCCATTGCTGAGAATGTGAGCTAGCAAAGGTTGCTAAAGGAAATCAGCTGGGGATTCTGCAACAAACTAAAACCAGCAACGCTCTTTAAAATGAAAAGGATAACAGAACTGGCAAATTAGTGGATGAGTAGTTCATCTCAGAAATGATTTTTTGTTTGTCTCCATATATCCCAAATAATTTGATATTTGCTTCACCCTGGTCTGAATTCTCAATTTTATTAAGTATACTTCTAGAGTTTAGAATTTGGCAATGTTATATTGAACCTGACAAGTCAAGCTTTTAACGTAGCTGGAAGGTTTTGTAACTATAGTCCCATAACAAAGCTCGCCGTGGCACAGTCACTAATCCGAGGAGAACCGTATTGGGCCAGGATCCCTTTGCCATACTAATAACATTGCTCCCTAGGATTCTGGAACCAGAGCTCAAGAAGAAAATGAGCCAAACCACTGAATTCAGTATTCACAGCCTGTTTTAGGACATGAAAATATTTTGCTTCTCTCAAGCAAATAATTTTTCCAAAATTCTCTTGTCCAAAATCACTTCTTATGAACAAATTTCAGATTTGACATGACTCAGTACATGGGGATACACACTTAGAATTTTCCCCACGCTGAAGAACAGTTGGTTCCATGATTCCATTTGCTAAGATATTCATTTGAGTATAAGTAATTTCTCATTGGGATATAAGTATTCGTGAAGGTTGTTAAAATCATGCCCTCAAAAATTGCTTTACAGCTTTACACCATTAATTATATGCATAGAATATTTACATAAAATAGCTAGCTAAAGAAATAAAAACAGTACTTCCAATTTAGTGTCAGGCTCTTCTTTGATCACATTACTCTTTCCCAAAAACCCTCAGGGTTCTCTGTGACCAATAGAATAAAATTTAGCTCTTCACCCTGACACCTTGTTGATGGTGATAAACCCTCCCAATCAAAAACTTGGGGCTGGGGATTTAGCTCAGTGGCATAAGCACTTGCCTGGCAAGAGTGAGGTTGTGAGTTTGATCCCCGGTACAAAAAAAAAAAAACAAAACTTGGTAGTCCCTTCGATTCCACATTTAAAAACATGAATCAGTCTGAACTAGATCTGCTTCCAACCCAGTTCAGTGTCAGGAGCTCCCATGCAATCCAGTGTACATCTATTTTATCAATAGAAACACAGAATCTTTACCTTTGTAACTTAAATCATAGGATTACTGGTAAGGTCTAGTCAATACCAATCTATATATAAAGAAAAGCAAATGTAAATTAGTTTCAACACACTGCATTAAAGTACAGCTATCCTGGTTTTCCATATAAACTATTATTTCATATTTGTTATGCAAATCAGTTCTCCTAAATGGCATGCATATGTCTCAACAGATTGCAAATATGTAAGTCTACTTGGACAAATTCAAATAAAAATTGTTTCTTAAATATGAGCCAGATAAAATATGCATATTAATAAATTTTTGCACAGCAAGAAATCTATTCAAAACTTTCTACTAAGTATAAGTAAATATCATGTAAAATAAATTCCAAATTCATAGGAATAGAACTCTTGAGAATTCAAATTACCATATATTAGTTGCTTCATTGCATTGTGTATTCATTTCATGTTTGCATTGTTAAGCATATCACATGGACTTAATCAAAAGCACTTGAGTGAATGATTTAAAGAGTATGCATTTGAAATTTGTGTTGTATACAGTCCCAACTAAATGCAAGTCATCTTTAAAAACTTGTAACAATCAAATAGAATGTAATTCAATGTGACACTTAAATGAGTCTCCTTTTGTTTTAGGTAAAAAAGGAAGAGAGAGGAAAAGAAAAAAACTGAATAAAGATGAGGGTAAAGAAGCAATTCCTGACAACAAAGGTCTGGAACCCAGCAGAGAGACCCCAGATCAACGAGAAAACAAAGACAAACAGCAGCAAAAGAAGAGAAAAGTCCAAGACAAACAACAGAAATCGGTATCCGTCAGCACTGTGCACTAAAGGGCCCGCGAGATTAGCGTAGACTCTGTTGCTGCTGTCTCCACCAGATGCCCAGGAAAGGTGCCATAGCCACTGGGACCACAGATGGACGACATATCAGTTACTCCGCTGTCTAGACAACATTCCAAATAGTTGTATATTCTTCATACAGGCATAGCTAACAACAAAGAGCCGAAAGTTCAAAGAAGGGATACTCACTCCGTTATCGTATGGGCTTCTGTGCATTTTTAGAAGATAAGACATTTTGTACATAAGTATCAATAAGCTATAAGCTATCATCAGCATAATGATGACATCTGGAGAAGAAACATCTTTTCCCTATTTAAAAAAATATTTTTTTCCAGCTATTGTTTTAAAAAGCGAAAGATATTCTGCAAATTCAAAGATGCAGTAACCCTTCAAGACAAATAAGAGATAGGGGAGAGAAGCCTCATTCCAAGGACAGTGTGGTTTTGTCGGGGGCTCTCGAGAGCTCACCACTAGGGCCTGGCATTTGGAATTAGAGAGTTTATCACACAGGAGCAACTCCATCCTAGAAGTGTTAAGATGACTTCTATTGCTCTCATCCCGTGCTTCTGCAGAGCTAAATATTCTGTGTGGGATTGGAGGAAGGCAAAGGCAAGGTGGAAGGAATCATAGAGTTGGAGATTTCTTTTGTGCTTCACAGAACTGTGAAGGGTTGTGATCACCTGGAACAGATCTCCACGCTGGCAGCACTATTGGGTCCGCCCCGCTGTGCCTTGGATTGTATAAATCTTTAAACCTGTGTCTATAACTTTCTTCCAGGAACAGCGCCACACTTATTAGGAGAAAATTCTGATTTCATAGAAAAAAAATAGAGCAGGGAGAATATACCATGTTTGCAAAGTCGTGTGTTTCCTTTCTCTCTCCGTGAGGGAAAAACAGCTTCGTTACCTGCTTACTGGTCCACCTGGAACCGAAAGGCCTGCTGCTTTCTAACGCGGTGTGTCTAGTAAGGCAGAAAGTCACCACAATAAATATATTTGTTAATAGTTTTTGAAGTTTGGTTCATTTTTGAAGTTTGGTTCAGGCTTTGTTTTCCTGGGGGGTTTCTTGAGTATTTTTAGGGACTCAAGAATTAGAAAAGAGAATTCTGCTAAATCAGAGACTGCGTGTCCAAATGCACAGCATTTCTTAGTATTTCTGCCTTTTGAACCCACCTTTATCTGAGCAAACAGACTTATTTCTGAGGTATTAGAAATGTCGTCAACTTTTTTCTTATTTTAATCAACAAAATCCTAGTTGTAGTCTCATGGCCTACGTAAAGGCTTTCATTGCTTAGAAATCCCCCCATAGCCTAGAAATGAAAATCTTTTCTTATACGTTGGTTCCTCCTGCATGGTCAACATTTAGTCTTTTCTTCTCCATATTTTCTCAGTCTGTGGATCTCTTTTGGGGACGGATGTCACCCTAGCTGAAGGCCTCACCACTGGCTCACAGAGGACCCAGCAGCCCAGTACAGAAAGAGGCATCTCTGAGTACCTCGCCCTAAAGCCTTCCTGTCCTAAGGGGAGGACACGTAGCTGCTCTGTCAACCACGTGTCCTTGCCCTCTCGAGACCACTGCTTTCTGAAGAATTTGCAATGATATGCCTTCTGTCTGTCTGCCTATCTGTCTGGGCACCGTTTCTCCAACTGTACTGCCCATGTGGATTGCTTGGCTTCTTTGATTTTCTACATCTTTTTTTCCTTTTCCAAGATATAAAAATGTTAAATGATGTATTGCCTGTGTTTTACTTTGGTGCTTCTTTCCTTATTTGCATGACATTAGGTTTTCCACTAACCAGCTCTGTTTCACAATGTGTCAGATAATTCTATCTTCTGTGGAAACTTAGGTTACCAAGGAGAGGCGAACTTTATCCCACAGAATTCCACGAGGTAGAAGTGGGCAGCCCCGCGTGTCAGGCACCAGCCTTATCCTCAGTGCTGTTCAGATGAGAATCAGTAGCCAAATTATTTTTGTACCTCTTTCTGTATTTTCAACAGATACAAGGAAGGTCTATACCTGCATACCCAATGTTGGAAAAAGATTACATAAACCGGGACACAAAACTGACTAGTATGTCTTCCCGTGTGATCCTCGTGACCACGGCAATGGATCTAAATTTCTGATGAAAAATACTTCAGTACAAAGTTAAACTTGCTAAAAGTACTACGGAGGCCTGGTGGGTTGATGCGCACCTATAATCCCAGCCCTATGGGAGGCTGAGGCAGGAGGTTTACAGGTTCGAGTCCAGCCTAGGCAGATGAGTGCTTCAATGAGACCCTGTCTTTAAACAAAAGACAAAACAGCCCAGGATGTATGTCAGCATGATGGACCCGGGTTCAATGGCTACTGCTAACACATGATACAAATACAAGCTAACATTAATAAAGATTAATTCACACATGGGGTAAAATATAAATGAGATCAAAAAATAATTTGAACTGTAATCTCAATCCATTTGTAATAACATGTTAGACATATGGGATCATAGAATATTCAAACTAGCATCTTTGCTGGTACAGTTTCTGCCTAGTCACAGAAGGCAGCGCTGTTGGTAACAGATGGTGGGTAAATTCTCAGCACAAAGACGGAACCGAGGGAGTGGAGAACAGAACGTGATCCGTGACACTGCCTGGGTCTCCCTGTTCTGCCTTCTAACAGGCGGCGCTGCTGTTTTGTGGTCAGATTGGGCTCAGTTCAGGTAACCAACTACGAGTCACGTACCTGCTCTCTCCGTTTCTCATGTCCAGTGAGACGGCGTGGGTTTGGAGGTGGTCACTACGGTCTCAGGCATCGCCTGGCGCTGCCTCTTGGTCAGGGTGATGCTCAAGAGTGACAGTGTCCTTAGGGAATTGGCTTAACCCTGGTTTCCAAAAGTAGAAATGCGTAGGCCACCAGGGGTCACAGACTTAACTCTGCTGGCCTGGTGTTACTGAATTAAAAGGGATTTGCATCAGTGAGTAGTGAAATGGCTCGATTTATAGCATAAGGAAGAAAAAATACATGTGAAAGCAGCTAACGCTAAGATATAAGCGGACCCCCTGGAAGGGAGAAGGTACGGAAAGCACAGAGCTCTGCAGATGGAGTTAGCCAGCGTTCACCCCGAGGCCTGCTACTCCTGTAACTCGTGTGACCTTGGGCAAGGTGTGTGGTCTCCTGGAGCTTTTGTTTCCCTGTAAAACGGAAGTAGCAACACCTCTCAGAAGGCTGGAGTGACAATCAGAAGGTTCATCGCTAGACAGTGACTCCTGTCAGCAAATAAATATCAATAGAAAGTAACAACTAATTCCACTTCCTGTACAGAAGTCAGTTTTATTCCTTTATTAATGACAGGTGATAGTGTCCATAAAAGAGTAGATGTGTAATCATTTCAGTCAAGGAGAAGTGACAATGACAGATAATACCAATGTAGAATATGTCTTTTTTTTTTTTTCTTGTACTAGGAATGGAACTCAAGACCCTGCACTTGCCAGGCAGGCACTTGTGCCGCTGAGCTACAATATATCTTGGATCTTCTTAAAATTAAGAGATGAGTTAAGAGTATGTACTTCTTATTAGTGGGCGGAAGTAAAGAGAGCCCACCCTTCTTTTCCCGTTGATGTATTTTAATAGCAGAGGAACTGACTAGATCTTTAAGACAGCTGCAACGATTTCCAGGGTTAAGTTAAGGAGGAAAGCCTGCTTTCCAAGGCTTCTGGGTTTTGAGGTGCATTTTAGAGCGCCAAGGAAGTTTCTCTGATTTTGTTTCCTACTTCAAGAAGGAAATTAGATAAAAATGCTGGTGATTAATTGATAAATTGAAAAGCTTCCCATTGTAAGCCATAACCTTTCATCTCACTAATAGATTACCATCATTTTTAGAAAACAATGAAATCAAGTTGCTGAGCCTCCATTACGTTAGACAATTGCTCTTTGACTAAATTGTATTATGTAATTATGATGCCAACCCCTTTGAGGGGGTTACTGACATCGGTTCCACCAATGAGGAAACTGAAGGACAAAGATGCCCAAAGCCACAGGACCAGTGAGCCTCAAGGCACACTCAGATCTGGCCAGCCCTACAGCTGTGCTCTCCACCCACTCTCATCATACCCCTTAAAGTTCTGTTCATTTTTAGCTCCAAGATTACTCATGATGTGGGATATTAAAATCCTATTCCATGATCTGCAATAGTACCTTATGAAAAAGCCCAAGAAACCACATCTCAGAGGACTCTGTGTGTGTCTGTGTGTATGTGTGTGTGTGTGTGTGTGTGTGTGTGTGTGTGTGTGTGTGTGTTTGCAAGTGTGTGCTGCCAGGAGCCTATGGACTCGCTGGTGGGCCACTGCACGGAGGAAGAAAACTATGCTGGAGGCAAGAAGAATGAAAAGGAGCAAGAAGAATGTGTGTTAGCAGGGAAAGACCAAAGCTCAGCCTAAAAGGGAAGAGCAGGGCTGAGCCTGGGAAATCCTGGGCTCAGCAGCCCTGCATGACTGCGGAGCCTGTGTGCAGCCACCTGCCCATGTGCGGCGTGCGGTTCCCTCATCGCGCCTCTGAATCCTTACTCAGCACTGCAGTGACTGGAAAGAGCAAATGGGCTTTCTCCACTGTGGGAATCGCCAAAAGGCTTCCTTCAGATGATGCCTCACTTCCAGTTACTCCGAGACATTTACTAACCGGAGTTCGATTATCACACACCTGTTCTGGCTGTCATATATTGAAATAATACAGAAGCTGACCTTTCAATCCCATACATACAGCAAAAGGAAGGAAGGGAAAAAAGAAAAAAAGCAAAAAAAATTGAAAGTACTTGTATTAATAGTCATTAAAATATATTTGTAAGAGAATTTCAAGTATAAGAAATATTACATAACCTGGGAAATGGCATGAAAACAGCAGGAGACCAAATTACATGACTATAAAATAATCTGACATACGAAAATAAGCCAATATGCACCCAGTTTATAAAGTATCATCTACTTCTGTATTCATAGTTTTGTGCAATGAAAATTGTTCAAAATGAGGATGTAATCCAGGATAATGAAACTTTTTTTTTGAGACAGGGTCTCACTGTGCAGTTAAGGCTGGCCTTGAGCTCACTTTGTAGCCCAGACTGATCTTGAACTTGCAATGATCCTCCTGCCTCAGCCTCCTGAGTGCTGGGATTAAGGTGTGTGCCAACATGCCCAGCTTGAATCTTGTATTAAACATTAAGTTTTACTTTTAAACATACAGCACTGGCAAATACACATTGGAAAAGTTTATTATAAATAAAACTGAATATTAATTTTAATTTTTTATATTTTCTGGCTAATTTGGTTCAACCAATGAATTAGTTTGCCTACTTTTAAAATTAGTATTTTAGCTATCCCTCAATTCCATCACAAAGTAGATTTCAAGAAAGTGACATTGATTTAAAAGTTCATCTGGGCATGGTGGCCCATGCTTATAATTCCAGCATTCAGGAGGCTGAGGCACGAGGACTGCTGCGAGTTCAAGGCCAGCCTGGGCTACAAAGTGAGTTCAAGGTTAGCCTGAACTGCACAGTGAAATCCTGTCTCAAAAAGACAAAAACAAACCAAAAAGCTCACCGAAAACTTTACGACCCTTATAGTAAAATCTAAAGGAATCCAGTGCATTGCAAATGCTTTGAAACCGTAGAGCATAATAAACATGTAGCTCTGATCGCTGCTGGCTCAGCAGCAGGCCCCCTTACTCCCCCCATTCCTGCCGCACAGCCCTCCCCGGAGATTTCAGTCTCAGAGGGAACCATCCACTTACTCCCCGCACAGAGTCAAAGGAAGAAGCCATACCCGAGAGGACTGCTGTATTGATTTTAAAATGCAGGGATGCAGCCTTTCCTTCGGGTGTATTTTTTCCTTAGTGGCTGGCGTGGGAATGACACACAAGGTCTCCCCAGAGATATTTTACCTTGTAAATGTGGTAGCACCCAGTGACATAAGTTACAACTCAACCTGGAATGCTGACCAGAAATATTTCTGAGTCCAGGAACACTACCATACGTGTTCTCCCCTGATCGGGCACAAATAGGGCTGATCCCAAATCCTCTAAGAGTTGGGAAATTCTGCAATGGCACAATCGACCATCTGCCCAGCATTGCAACTACTTGGTAAAAATATGGACGGGTTGTTCCCTGAATGCAATGCCAAACACCAGAGTACCATACCTTGGGACACCTGGGTCCAGAGGAGTAGTGGACTCACCCTGACTTCTGACCTCTTCCCCTGCTTTGGTTCTATACACTGCTTATGTTTCTTGGTTGACCAGTTTAGAAAAGGAAAGAAAAAAACTATCTCACGATTTAAAGTCATAGGAACGAACTGGAGAAGAAGTCATTTAGGAAATTCCTCTCCATTTAACTATAGAAGCAAAGAAAATTCTTCCTTTGCTTTAAGAAAAGAAGCAAAACAAAACTAGAAAAACAAAAATAAAAACATTTGGTATTTAACATCCAAGGGACTGTTCTCATATGGTAACTGTTTAGAAGAAGGACCTGTTTATCACTAGGTTCTCCCCACTCATCTTTTTCCCATAGTAAAAGCTAGTTATGACTCACTTTAGAACACATCAAGTGCTCCAGCAAAATAGATTTGAGTTTGATCAAAACCAGCAGTGGGGATAATTTACAATTCCAAATAAGACATCGTCAAGCACAGTGACTTTGGGAAAGTGAGTCAGTTGCATGCCAGTTAGGTCGAGCTTCCTTTCTTGCCAGTCTCCTCTTACGCGTCCCAGGGTTAGGGTGCTGGGGGAGGGTGTGTTACTGTGGTCAACTATGGATTATTACTGTTGCCCGTGGACCATTTAAAGCACAGCTCGGTAGACACGTGGAGGGTTCAGAGCGGTGGTGGGGAATGAGCAGCATGCGTGCTGCAGCCTGGTGTTTGCTATCACTGGAAACTCTAAAAGGTTCACCATCACTGGTTTAAAGGATAGGGCTTCACGACAGGGATGCTCCAATCAAATCCAAGATGGTATGAGTTATAGAAAGGGTGAGATCATTGGAACAGCCTGTTTTAGGGTCTGCAGATTTCCCAAATTTACTATGAAAACCAGCCTTTCCCTAATCATCAAACTAGACTGCCATAGACATTGTCAAAACCTATCCAACTGGAAATTTAGGGCCTGCAATAGTTTCCTTGCCTCCACCCTTTTCATCTCTCCAAAACACATCCATCAACTAGACAACAGATAGAGTAAATGGAAGTTAAGAAGTTATAAAGTGAAATAATTATATAAAAGCATCACATTTCATGCTTAATGAAGACACTTTGGGATATGAATATAAACCTAGTCAGCAGATGTATTTCCTACCCCCTAATGAGATATTATTTAAATAAATGAATGACGAGTCAATCAAGACCCACATTGTGGCTCTTGCCATTCTTATTGGATACCTACTAACGGTGCTAATGAGATGCTGGTAGCACTTTAAAACTAGATTTAAACACCTTCACACAGGTAGACTAGCTCCACAGTATTTCAGAAGACTTTATCAGGTTTCCAGTTAGAGGAAACTGTCTTGTGTTACTTTATAATAATGAACCTGGAAATGATGCTTCACATTCTGCAGAAATGATGTAAAAATCTATTATGGCTTTTACAGTTATATAATTTTGTAAGTTTCTGATACTCATCTCCCTTGCCAAAAAAAGAAAAACAGAAAATGTGAGGATACATGTGAGTTGGTCATACATTTGAAAGACAATCCCTTTTTCTGAAACGATAGTCAGAAATAAGTTATTAGACTTGCCAACAACACTAAGGTTATGGTCTGCTACCCTCACCATGTTTCAAATGACCACAGAAGACAAACCCTACCTTTGAGGAGCACTTCAGCTGGAGAAGGGTTAATGGAAGAGTCTCTTTACAAGACCTGAGGTGACTTCAGCTCCTGCAAGGAAAGGGGCAGATGGTCCTGCTTTGCTTTGTGTCACTTGATCAAGCTGCAATATTAAGAGCATTGCAAAGAACACCCCAGAAAACATATTCTTTCCAAATCACATCTTAAAGTGTGGTGAGAAAGAAATGCTAAAGAGTAGAAGATAAGTAAAAGTAGAATTCCCTATACATTCTAACTTGGAAGACGACTCTCCAATTTTCCTGTAAACGCACAACCTTGTGGTTTTCAAAGATGTCACTCTGTCCTAAGGGAAGATTGCTCTTGGTGCTTCCCCAGCTGCCACTGGCTAGCCCGTTGCCAGCTTCTGTTTTGTAATATCCCTGGCCTGGTCTCCCACGAACTGGATTTCCTAACAGAAAGACTAAGCACACTCTCAAGATCTCAATAAAGCAGGAGTAAAGAAAAACAACTGCTGAAAAAAAAGGCTGCTTTAGGGTACAAAACAATTTTTGAAATAAATGCTATTTAATGGGACCTAAATGACAGTAGTCACAGGGGGAGAGAACTTTCTTCTGTTGGTGTCATAGTTTAAGGCTGTTTCATTCTGCAGCGTTTGAGATAGGTAGCAGAGCCCTTCAGACCTGGGGTCCTGTGATAACTGTGGTCCGCAAACACAGCCACCCATTGCCTCCTGGTCTCTGGCCGGTCAATCCTAAGCCTCACTCTAGAAGCATCCATGCCTTTATCAAAACACAGCAAACCGCCCTTTATCTGTGGGCGACCCAAGAACACCTCCTGCTCTTCCAAGTGTCATCTTTGACAGAAGCCAGCCTTGTACACCAATGTGCCAAAGCCCAGTCACCCACGGGGACCTGAGTTACTTTCATTTCCTGCACAGGGAAACAGTTCCAGGAGCTTAACTATTCCTCACTGCATAAAACACATAAAACCCTAGTGTATTAAGATGAAAAAAGAGAAAAGAACATAGTTTTCATGATGAAAGGGACTGAGGTATAATGGAAAACACACTAGTGGTGACTAGACACACTGTTTCTAGTGCTGTATAGCGTAAGCCCTCGCAGAGTAAACGGTCTTCACTTGGAGAAGCCATGGCTCTGTAAATAAACCGGCCAATGTATCTCTAAAGCGTAAACTCTGTGGACTGTCTCAATAAACATTGCAAAATAAATACAAAATAGCATCTGGAGACTGTGCTTGGCACATAGCGGGGTGACAAGGAAGGCTAACTTTTCTCAGTCCCGCCAATAAAGCACGGGTTTCATTTTTTCAGTTCAGGATAAAACTCTCCCCTATTAACCAAACACAGACCAAAGACTTACTAAGTTACTTTAAAATGCAAAAAAAACAGCGCTACTGTGTGTACATGATGTTTTCTCACAAATTAGGCTACTCTTAGCAGATGTTTTAATTCTCTCTTTTCTACTATGTGAAATTAGTATAATAAGCATTCTGTCCCTAACCCTGTTCATCTAGATATGAAAATGGTTCCTATTTAGAACCAGTTATTGTTACGCTGGCAGGTAAGAAAACTGTTCCTCATTTTTGACTGGAGAAACCAAATTTCCAGCATAATATGCTAGAAAACACACTTCCAATGCAAAAGAATGTTATGTGGTCTTGACATTCGCCAATTGTTTCTTCCTGTAATAACAAGTAAAAGACCAGTCATGTGCTTCCAATATATAACCGACTTGTGTGTCCTTATCCCATTCAGCTGACCTTTGTAGCCAGCCTAAGGACACTGGTCCAGGTCTCTACTGATGCAAAATAATGCCAGGGAATGCTCGAGGCACTCCTAGAAAATTCAAGAAACCTTATGTGGACCTCGCTCCAGAAATCACCCAGGTAACACTCTGATAAGATTTTTGTAGGTAACATAGTAAGCATTGTTGGTCAAAAGACATAAAAACATTAGTTATTTATGTAATATATGAGTAAGCAGTCATACCTTCTAAAAATCATCATGCCTTATTTTATGGCAACTAAAAATGAAGAATGTAATGAATTATATATCCTCACTTATTTCTTATTCTTAGTTCACATATCTTGAGTTTTTAAAAAAAGAAACAAACCTGTTAACTACCAGCTGCATAGTTAATACTCGTCATTAAGTCAAATAAATATGTAACGATATTTGAGTATTTTTAAAATGTGTGCTTGTCTGCAGGGCAGAGTGCTGAGCTTGGAGATACCGTTGTGTGGGCTCACAACCCGCCCCTGATGTCATGTACTGTATTCATTGTATTTCTCACACTACCTAAACTCTACCAGTACAATGGGTTTTCCTTTAAAGAAATTATCTTTGAGAAATAAATATTTTATCAAACATCCTTTTGTCCTTTCTTTTTTTTAATTAGGCAAAATGTAAGGAGTCTGCATAAAGGATGTGCTGAATTCTAGATTCTCTTAAAATATTACAAAGGCTGTATGGGAAATCAAATTTTTAAAAGTTTACATAATAAACTTTTTTAAAAATTACCCTCTAGGGCCACGGATTTAGCTCAGTGACATAAGCGCCTGCCTGGTAAGTGTGAGGTGGCTAGTTTGATCCCGGGTCCAAAAAAAAAATTACCTTCTACTTTCATGACTCATCATTTCTTCTTATTCTACAAACAAAAACTCAACAGATAAAAACAAAGATTGTAGCCAGGCGTGGTGCACATGCCTGTAATCCCAGCACTCAGGAGGCTGAGGCAGGAGGATTCTTGAAAGTTCGAGACCAGCCTGAGCTATAAAGTGAGCATGAGACCAGCATGAACTGCATAGTGAGATCCTATTTCGAAAAAGAAAAAACAAAACAAAACAAAACAAAACAAAAACAAAGACTGATTCAAATCACAAGTTGTAAAACAAGCATCTCCTTTTCACTCTACAAGTTCCTAAGTGTAGCAAAATAAAACATAATCAGCCAAAGTTAAACGCCACATTACCCAACAGAAAGGATGGGACCAGAGCAGCAGTGCGGGGACAGCATGGCCTCTTCATCCCGAGTCCCAAGCTGCCTGCGTGGGGTCCTCTCATCTGGGGCTCTTTCTCTCCCAAACCTTTCCCCCTCTAATTGTATCCTGAGACACACAAACGTGTCTCTGGAGAAGCGTTCAAGTAGAACAGTAGGACAGAGTGGTTGTAGAACCCTGGGACTTGGGGCTGGGTGGCTTTTCTGAGAGAAAATTAATGGGGAAAAACACAGACTTTGGCGACTGGAAGATTAGCCTTTAAATCTCCGCAGTGTTGCTGGGGATTTAGCTCAGCGGCACAAGCGCCTGCTCAGCAAGCCCAAGGTTGTGATTTCCATCCCCGGTACAAAACAAAAAAAAAAAAAAATCAGTAAATCTCTGCAGTGTTGATTCTGGCAATCTCAGAAAAAGTTCTTTGATTTCCAGTTCTGTCAGATATTAAGTGCATTTATTATTACAGGCTACACAGAGATTAAAGGAAACAAAGTATGTTGTAACCCAAGCATGCAAGGGCTGCTTGCTAAGTTGTTGCTTGTTAGGTTTTTGTATCCACTTGGTTTAAAATATAACTTCCAAGTCAGTCCAAAACACAAATAGATAGAAGGTAGGTAGGTAGGTAGATCTATCGATCAATCAAATGATAGATAAGCAAATATATGCATACACATAAATATACATGTATAAACATGCACACACACATATATATTTCCTCAAGAATTAATCTTCCTATAATTTTTAATTTACTCAGTGAGTATTTATGGCACACCTGCTGTTTGCCAGAAAACATGCTTGAAATTGCTAAGATAAGTCCACAAAAGAAAACTCTTGTCCTGCATCTTCCTAGGACTATTCTTAGTGGAATAAGCATATTGACCTCCGAATGCCGCTCATGTGTTTTACCTAGGTGCCTGCCGATGCCGCGGAGGTCAGGAGAAGGAGCCCTTTATTGGTCTCGGATGCAGAAGGAGGTGAAGACGACAATCTAGGAAATGGAACTAACCCCTCACGCTTGAGTATTTCCTTGCCACTGAAACAAGGTAGGAGAAAAATGCCAGCTGGGTGTTACACGAGAATAGCCTGACATCAAAGAGATTATGCAATTTAGGGAATTATGACTGAATTTTTTTATTCCTTTACCAGAGATTTACAAGGTATGTGGGAGGAAACAGATGACAAATGGTTTTATGTATTATGAGAAAATCTTTAATTTTACTTTGAAAATAAGGACGAGTCTGTCTACGGCTGTTTAAAAGCAGTAAAAATGATCTGATTTGCCATACAGTGTTGCAGAAGTGAAAGGACAGATTTCATTAAGAATGCAGAAAAGAAGACTTCTGAGAAGTAGCAGTTTTAAAGATAGGGGTATAAAATCCTACTACTCAGTACAAAATTAAATAAACCCTAGGAATCAATGCAGAGAAACATGAAGAAGAGAAGGGGAGAGATTGAAGATGTCACTTGAAGACAGTGGCCCTACCACACTGTGATCAAGAGATGGAAATAGGTGAGAAAAAAATTCTATTTCCTTTGAGTTCATTGGAGGAGAGCATGTCATTTACAATAGAAATCAGCCACAATCAGAAATGTGCTGCTTGTTTGTTTGTTGATATTGAAGCATGAGAGAGATAAACACTGGAGATGAACTGAAAGGAGTCTAGAACATAGTTCTGTCTCACATTAAAAGGTAGAAAAGATGGAGATATTGATTTAGGAGTAATTATCTAATAAATAAATCAGAAGATGCATAGGAGTAGGTCCAGCGAGAATACAGTGAAAGAGAAAGGGAAAGGTTGAATACAATTAGCAATATTTAAAGAGCAAGGAAAGAGGAAAAAGCAGCTATGAAGGAAAGTGAGAAAGATGGCCTGAGATTTCAAGAGCAAAGAAACTGATGACACAGAAATATTGGAGGTGTGATCATATCAAATATCACATAAAACCAATCAGTCTCACAACAGCCATACTCCCTGGATTTGACAATATGGTGATATTTCATGACTTGTTTTAACAAAGTTGCAAGGAAAGAATTTAGGTCTTGATTTATTGAAGGCAGGATGGAACGTAGAGAATTGCAGGTGTGGAATGCAGGCAACTCAACCAAGAAGTTTTTCTATTGATGAATAAGAAAGGAATTTCAAGGCAGGGACCACACAGAGCCAAGGTATGATTAACTTGGGTCTGCTTCATGAAGAAATTAGACTGGATTGTGTCAGTCTTCTAGGAAAAAGAGAAAAAGGAGTAGATTTTCTAGCCTGACAAGCATTAGAATTACATTAACATGTTAAAGCTAGAAGTGCAACTAAAAAGTTGATCATCGTAAACAAGAGTATTAACAGTATTTCCATTCTAATCTATTCCCTCAATATAACTTTCCAGCTCTCTGTCTCTCCATATCACTCCATAGCTCATGGCAAGGTAATTTTTATGCTCTAGTTTATTTGACTATCTCCTTTCTGTATAAATACAGCTGGTAATATTATTTCAGCTTAACTGATTTTCTGTTTAAAATTAATCAATGTTGCTGCTTCAAATCTAGGTCAAGTTCATCAAGTTTTAGGCAACACTGCCTATACAACTCCTTGTGGAAACTTGATGTACTATATTGATTTTTATATGTTGATTTATAAATGAATTATAAAGGAAAAATAAGTGATGTTACACCCTTCCCCAGAAGCTCATGTGGTGATAGGCGGGCTAATAATCACAAAGAACATAGCTTAGTGTACTATTAGGAAGTGGGTCTGAGAAGAAGAGGTGGTAACTGGTGGTATGACTGGGAAGGTTGCATTCTTGTCCCTGCCCCTCTCCGCCCTCTCTTTCTCTCTCTCTCTCTCTCTCTCTCTCTCTCTCTCTCTCTCTCTGGACCTCTTGCTCTCTGTCAGCATCTAGCTGCCATTTGCTGAACAGCTTTTCTCTGCTGTGCCCTTTGCCATGATCTTTGGGCCTTTGACACCAGGTGACCATGGATAGCAACCTGTGAAACCATGAACAAAAATAAGCCTTTTCTCATTGAAGCCATATATGTCAAATACCTGATCACAATGACCAAACAAACACACACACAAAAACAAAACAAAAAACTGATGAAGATATAAAATTGGTACCAGAAAATGAGGTCATTTCAAGAGGCCCGGCGGCCAAGGTGGAAGCCAGGAGCCTGCACAAAGAAGCAATTCACCCGCCCTCTTGGTAAGCGCCTCCCTCAGGCATGATCCAGGAGGAGAACCAGAGAAAGGCCCCAGAGACCCGGCCATGGCCATGGCGGAATCCACGAGCCTGCACAAAGAAGCAATTTGCCTGCCCTCTTGGTAAGCACCTCCCTTGGGCGTGATCTAGGAGGAGAACCAGAGCAAGGCCCCAGAGACACCTCCCCACCCCCGTTAGCAACTGGGGACGGAGGTCTGGGCATCTCTTGGCAGGATGACTGTGTGCAGCATAGCAAGTATGGGGGTTCCCCTTTTATCTTCTCTTTGAAAGCAAGGGTTGTTTTCAGTTTTGTTTCATTATGATTATTTGTTTTGTTCTATTCAATATTCTCTTTTGATTTATTTTATAATGTTCTGTCTTTGGTTTGATTTTGCTATACTTGATTAACTAGACAACTATTGTGAAGATAATGAGATATACAAAGGTATCTATTGCTGTTATACAGGTAACTTGCTGTGAGGTTCTGTATCAAATTCACTGCACTGTCTCAATTGGCTTTGTTCTGTCTTGTTCTGTTGTATTTCTACTACCTGCAAAAAAAAAAAACCAGAATTATATAAGGTGATTAAAAAGGAAATAACAACAAAACAGATCAGTAAG
>PVJX010003019.1:0-27851 GCA_004027295.1 Dolichotis patagonum | reverse complement strand
AAGTTTTTGTTGGATAGTTGAACAGAACCGTTTGCAGCTTCACTGTTTGAATGTCTACTTTGTATGCTTTATTTATTTTTTTTTTTTTTTGGTACCGGGGATCGGAACTCATGACCTTGTGCTTGCCAGGCAGGCACTTAAGCCACTGAGCTAAATCCCAGGCCCTACTTTGTATGCTTTAATTTTGTAACATGAACAACTATTTCTAAGAGGACAATATGTAATTTATCAACTAGTGATTTCTTACTGTTTTTTTTAATTCTGTATTATTTTCACCCTTTTTTTGTTTTGCTTTTTTTTCTCTTTAAATAAAACTTTAAAAAAATGAGGTCATTGCTCTGAATATTCCGATCATGTGACTTAGAGGCCTTGCAACTTAACTACAGTAGGAATTTGAAAAGGTCTGGAGATGCATGGTAAATAAAGTCTAGAATGCTGTAAGCAGAGCTTGATGAGTAATCTCATGCAACTGAAGACCAGAATGCTGATAGGAATTCAGATAGTAAAGACAGTGCCTGTGAGATTCCAGAAGGAAATGATGACTGTATTCAGGATTAAACTAGTAGCCACTCATGTTACCTTCTGGCAAAAATTTTGTCTACAGTTTGTTCAAATTTGGAGACTTTGCAGGACAGTCAGTTTAAAGGTGGTGAACTAATTAATCTGGCAGAGAGTATTTCATGGTAGTGTGATATTCAGGCTGTAACATGAGTACTACTACATGCTGTTAGCCAGATTTATAGTGAGAATTGGGAACAAAAGACAGATCAAAAGGTGTTTAAATACTTTTAATTTGGTCATAAAAGAAATACATGTAAAGTTGGGGGCCAAAGGAGGTATGGTTGCTAAAGAAATTAGAGCTACTAAAAACAAACCATGCACTGTGCAACAGGACAAGAAGAAAGATGTCCTAAGGGCGTCTAAGGAATCAGCAAGACCTCAATCATCACAGGCTCAAGGCTGTACAAGTATGAAATTGTTTTCAAAGTCTATGCCTTGAGAAGACAGCTCCAGGGCATACTGTTGACTTAGGGCCTAAGGAAGTACTTCCCTGCTTTCAGTCATCCAGAGGCCACTGCAGCCACAGTCCAACAGGGATCAGCTACTGCTCTTGCTGGCAGCAGACCCTGCATACACAACATGCTGGTTTTGCAGGCAAGCAGAGAATAAGAGTCAGAGGGTTGTGGAGTCCTGAACCAGATTGAAAGGGAAATCTGGAAGGCCAGGCAACCTGTCACAGGACTAGACTACCTGCCAGGAGCTCCCGAGAGAGTGATGCTTGAAGCTATTAGGGTGCAGCAAATGCCCGGGAACATGGAGTATGGCATGTCTGCCAAGGAAAGCCACAGGCCGTCTGTGAAGCCAGCCCCAGAAAACATGCCGGCTACAACCCACAGGTCCACAAGGGTGGGGATGCCCACATCTTTTGGAGCTCACATTATCACCTTATACTGCAGCTTCCAGATGGGAACTATAGGACCGAAGGTGTGCTCTGTTGGGTTTTAGTCTCGCTTTGCTGCAAATTCTTTTTGTTCTACCCTTTCTTCATTTGGAATGGCAATATTTGCTCTGTTCCATCATGTCTTGGAATATCTGACTTGCTTTTTGAATTTTACAGGGGCTCATGGCTAAGAGTTTGCTTTCAGTCCCAGAGGATACTTTGGTCTTGTACTTTGGAGTAATGGTGGAAGTTTGAGACTCTGAGGAAGGAGCCCGTGCATTTTTAGTTGTGTGATGGATAGTTATGTCATGTTAAATTATGAACTTGTTATTGTGTTATTTGAAGAGAGTGGTTTAAAGAGATGTAACTAGGTACCACGCAGACAAAGGGTGGACTTGTGCAGATTAACACTGACTGGATTATAACCTTGACCGGATTGAGAGACTCCTGAGCAGGTGACTAGATTCTGAGGGTGTTGACCTCCTCAGAGGGTTAACCCAGTGAGTTCACTGCGGAAATAGCAATTATGAGACAGAGCCTTATTGGAAGAAGTAGGTTATTGTGAGGTCATGAGCTTGGGACTGTATGTGGGTCCTGGGCTCTTCATCTCATACTTTCTAACCCACTGTCCTTCCCAGATGACATGAATTAAATAACTTCCTTCCACATAATGTCTCTGCCTACCAGCCAACTAGCAGACTGTGGACTGAAACTTTTGAAACTTTAAACAAAAATAAAATTTCTCTTGAACTGTGTATGTCAGGTATTTCATCCTTGAAATGGAAATCTGACCAATACAGATATAACAATTTATAAAGGGTAAAATATTATAAAATATGATATTATTTTTAGAATAATTATAAACTCCTTTTTATTTTTTTAATTTTATTTTGAAGGTAGTAAAATACAGCAGAACAAGACAGAACAAAACCAATCAAGACAATGCAGTGAAACTGATATACAACTTCACAGCGGATACTGGGATAACAGTAATAGGTACTCTAGCATATCTTGTTATCTTCACAATAGTTGTCCATTCAGTTAGCTATAGTGAAATCAAACCCAATTTGAAACCAAGCAAATTGAAACCAATTATGGTTTCATTATGAAACCAATCAAAAAAGAATATTAAATAGAGCAAAACAATTAATCAGAACAAAGCAAAACAGCAAAAACAGTATTTGCCTACAAACAGAAGATAGAAGGAAATCCCACATATTTGCTATATTGCATGCAGTCATCCTCCCAAGAGACACTCAGACCTCTGCCCCCAGTTGCTAAGGTGGGGAGGGGATGTTTAATTCTCAGCCCTCGCGCCGGTAGGCTCACAGGAGATGCTGACTGATTCTCGTCCTAGCTCATGCCTGGGGCACTTACCAGGAAGGGAGGCAAATTGCTTTCTTGCTCAGCCACTAAGTTCCACCATGTATGCATCTATTTTTCTTTTTTATTAGTACACATTTGCAGGACATTTTTACATTCCTTGGATGGAGCTGGAACATGTATAACACACCTTAAGTCTTTTTTCATCCCCTTACCTTTCCTTCCTACCCTCTTCCACTATTTCTTGATCTTCTCTTTTGCAAAGGAGCTAGCTCCCTATTTCCTATTTTCTATCTTTTATTTTGCTCTTTATTTATATTTTGGTTTTTTCACTTAAGAGAAAGCAAGTGATATTTAAACTTGTGTGTCTCTTCTACTTAACATGTCTCAACATGCATCCCTTTTCCTACAAATGATTCTAGTTTATCGTTCTTTATGGTTGGATAGTATTCCACTGCATATACATGCCACATTTTCTTTATCCATTCATTTATTGATGGAAATACAGGCCACTTCCAAAATTTAGCTATTATGACTTGTCCTGCTACAAACATGGGTACACATGTATTATTGGAATATGAAGATACCAACAAAAGAGAACAGCTGGGTCAAATGGAGTTTCACTTTTTGTTGTCAAGGAATTTCCACACTGATTCCCATAGGGATTGTACTAGTTTACATTCTTACCAACAATGTAGAAGGGTCCCCTTTCCTCTGCAATCTTGCCAGCATGTGTTACTATTTGATTTCTTGATGATAATAACTCTATCTGGAATAAGATGGAAATTAAGTGTTCTTTTAATTTGCATTTTGGGGCAGAGATGTGAGATGTGAAACATTTTTTCATGTATTTAGTGACCATTTGTACTTTCTCTGAGAAGCATCTCTTCATTTCAGTTTCCTCTTTTTTATTATATCTTTTATTTTAGGCTGTATAATTTTTTTAATTCTTTGTGTTGTAGATACCAGTCTTCCATCCAAGGAATAGCAGGCAAAAATTTTTCCCATTCTATAGGTGTGTCTTATTAATATCAATTTAAGGATGTCTTATTTTATTCTTTATCAGGTTGTAAGCCACTATTTCAATCATGCATTGTGATAATTAAGAAGAAAATTAGAACAAATGTACATCATTGCCTAGTGAAAAAATTTTATAAAAACTTTAACCTGATATGTAGCAGGAATTTTTGGTTGTATATTTGATTTTTATTTTTAAAATATATGCAATGACAGTCTATTATACACAGTCTATTTTGATGAAAGTTGTCGTATTTTGTAACAGTTTAAAATTGTCTCTCATAAATTGGCAGGTTTTCAGTTATTGAATTAAAAATGAGATGTTTTATTAGTGTATTCAGTTGCTGATAGGAAGCATCTTGTGCTTAGGATATTCAGCAAAAATAGGACTTATTTAATAACTAAAAATAGAGCCCTGATGTAATGCTTATAGTATGGATCCATGGTAAATATAGAATTCTAGTTTTCTGTCCAATGAACACTCAGACCAAGAAAAAATAAAACCTCTTCAAAGCTCCTCTAAAGTCGATAAAAAAGAAATGCTTGCTTTCAGTTTTATTCTAAGTCATAAAATCAGATATAAGACTACAAAAATAAAGCTGGCTTCTTATATAAACTCTATATCATTTTGAAAAACAAATCTCAATTATATTTCACCAAAAGTGCTCATAAAAAATAATAACCTTATTTTCAAAACATGTCTTTGCCCATGTCTTTGCCCAAGTCATGGCTTGTCCTAGGCAACAAAGGTAGATTCCAAAGTCTAAAGTCAATATAGTTATCTGACAAAAATTCTAGAAATAAATGAAACTTCTGATATAGAAGATGGACTGCCGAATTTTATGTTACAAGCAATTGGACAGGACACTTTGCACCACCACAGCTCTCAGACATAGGTATACTGTCCTCTTGTGCTTTAGTTGTTTTTGTTTGGATATTTTTAAAATAATAAATTAGGAAATTTAGTCAAATGTCCATTGAAATGTGAGTGTGTGAATGTGTGTGTGTGTGTGCGTGCGTGTGTGTTAGTGGGGATATAACCAGGGCCTTCACAATGAGCTATATCCCTAGCCTTCTCTTCAGATTTTGAGATCGAGTCTTACTAAGTCACTAAATTGCCCTGGCTGGACTTGAACATCTCATATTCCTGCCTCAGTTTTCCAAAGTGCTGGGGTGAAAGATATGGGCCACCACATCCTGCCTAGTGTGGATTTGACAGAATTTCTCTGAAGGTACATATGGATAAGATTTATGGAAAAAGCTATAGCTGTGTAGCTCCATGTCTTCTGGAACATGCAAGTTTTGATAAAATTATCAGCATCCACCTGCGAGTTCTAATGGTAAAACAGAGGCTGTGCCCTTCCTGCCTCGTTAGCTTTACCTCAGTGGTTTAGATGAAACCGAAGAAGCCATGCTTCGCTCATTTGAATAAACAAGACAATATTGAGAGAAATAACTTACACTTTGGATGAGAAAATCAAAATCATGCTGCAGTCAATGAGTTTGGAATCATAGGCGTAGGCCAATAGATCAAGTCACATGAAAACTGTAGGCCTTAATTAAAATGCAGCGAACTACAGAAGAGAATGAATAGCAATTGGTTTGAGTTGACCTTCTGCTTAAAAGAAGCAGAGAAGCCAGCAGGGCACTCAAAGGAGCTAAGGAACCAGCAGCAGGGTGGATGGCCTTCCATTCCTGGGGGCCGCTGCCATTTCCCCTCCAGGGGCAGGTCCTTGAATCAGATCCTTGGAACCAGCTCGCCTACCTGCCTACATTCCTGGGCTAGAATTTCATCAGAGGCACCATAATAAAATCTATACCAGTCAGTCTGCAGGGAACAGAAATACTCTTCAGTCTCATTAAGGAAACTTCTCCATGGGCCTTTGATTTACTTTAAAATTTATCTTCCTACTGACTTCATTAAATTATTCACCTGAGCTTCATTTTCCTCCCTGGGTACATAGGAGTAGTGATACCTACTGCACATATGTATTTGATGTGAAGAACATACATAATGTAAAACATATCAGTGCTCTTTGCTAAGAGTAGGCAATAAATGATCATTATCATTTCAATTTCATGAATTATTACTTTAAAACTTTCTTGCCAACATCATCAACTGTCTTGCCCTTTGTCTGGACCCAGTTAACAAAAGTCAAACCCAGGGTCACTCAGTCCCTCCTTTCCCAGTCACATATCTAGCTGCCAAACCAGCTGAAAACAAATGCCATGACCACATGGGTCAGTGCCACTACAAATGCAGGGTCACCCACATCAGTGGAGCTATTAGCAGTACCCAGTGAATTCCTAACTACCCGTAATCCACTTCCTCTCTTGTTTACCACAATAATGCTTTCAAAACCTTCACTCTTTTGCTTTTCTCCATCACTGTCAGCAAATGAACTTAATTTTAAAAGGAAAAGGAATACAGACCATTTTGCAAGAATGTTCTCCACTTCCTGTCTCTCCCCACAACACAACCCTTAATGTGGTAACAGCCAGCCCTACCTCTGTTCCTTCTATTTTAACTAAATGGATATCCTGTGTTGCAGATGTTAATCCGCCCATCAGTCTTTTGAGTCACATCTTCTCGTTTGCTTGGAAATCTTATTTAAATTGAGTACATTCTCTTCTCTCCTCTGCTCTCCTGCTCCCCTCCTCCTTCCCTCCCCATCCTTTTGCCTCCCCTCGTTCTCCCTCCCCTCCCTCTTCCCTCTCCCTCTTCTTTCACCTTTTTTACTTTCACAGTCTCGCATCTTGCCTCTTTGCAACCTTTTAGTGATCACCTTTTATTGCCTTCCCAGTGAAGTTGTGTTCCTCCAAAGAGCGATATGGATTTATCACCACTTCCCATTCCCTGTGATTATCTCAGCCACTGAATCTGTGATGTGCTAACTCTGTTACAGTGAATCCAATCTATATACATGTTTCAGTCCTTATATGGCATCTCTACCTATTTTAATAGTGTTTATCATCTTTCTTCTTGAAATTCTTCCCTCACATGACTTTTCTGGCAACACTTACTCTTGTGTCCCCTCATTGATAGTCCACAGAAAAAGATCTCACTCATTCACAGGATTTTCACTATATTTAATATTAATGCTCCAACATCTAAATTTTCAACCCCATTTCTTTCTTTCCAGATCTTTGTAGCTAAAGGATAATTCAAGCAAACAAACAAGGCCAGGGGGCAGCTCAGCGATAGAAAACCTGCCTAGCATGTGCAAGGCTCTGGATGTCCTGCAGCATTTCAAACTTACATTGTCCCAAAAGGAACTCATCACCTTCTTCCTGACTTTAAATTTACCGGATTCCTACTCCTACTCCATCTTAGCGCACAGCATTACCTTCCTCTGCTTTTCCCAAGCCAGAAACTGTACTCAGTCATTGACGGAATTTTGTCCACTTATCCATAATATTTCTTCAGTCTGCTACTTCGTTATTATCATTATTCCATGCCACTGTTTTATGGCTGACCTGGCTTGTGGTTTTCTACAAAAGTCCCTCAGTGCATCTTCAGAAGTTACCAAAGCCACACTCATCATCACATTGCTGTTAGGGACCCATCCAATCGAAATTTTCTCCTAATGTTCTTCATTACTTCTAATCTTAAAAAGATTTAATTAACTGCTACCATTTATTACTACTTCCTGTGTGATGGTAATTTGAGTGTGACATTTAAATTAATCCTAAAAAAATCTTTAAAATAAAAATGAAATAAAAACAGATTAAGATACCCAAGATTAAACAGTCAATAGAAGTAGCAAACCCAGAACTTAAGCAAAAGACATTCTGATTGGAAAAATATTAACTCATAATGTCGGTTATACAAATAAGCCAAAGATGGTCTTTGTGTCCTGGTCTCTAACTTGTTTATTTCTTCACGTACGCTGAAATGCAAACTCCAAAGCTCCTCAGCACCAAACTCTTTTTTTTTTTTTTTTTTGGTACAGGAGATCGAACTTACGGCCTTGCATTTGTCAGGCAGGCGCTTATATCACAAAGCTAGATACCTAGCCCTCAATTTTTTTACACATCCAGTTATTTTTAAAATACCCTAAACCACAAGATTTGCAGCCATTTAGGGTCTGCCTTCCTTTCATGTCCTGTGAAACCTAATCTTACATTGACTGACTGTTAATATTACAAAGATTTGCAGTTATAAGACTCCAAGATACTATGGAAAGTGTAAACACAGTGCAGCAAGAAGACGTCAGAGAAGTGACATGTGTGGTTGGGATTTTATTGTGGGATAAATGCGCAGCCTCTGGAGAACTTGAGAAGGGTAGCTACATGATACGACAAATATTCCCACAGAAACACTGTAGCTTCTAGGTTGAGAAGAGATGTTAGGGGACAAAGAACAAAAGAGGCTTCTGGGAAAGCTGAAACTTAGAATACAGTGGCAGTGGTAGAAGTAAGATAGAAGGTCAGTTCCTGAAACTTCTTTGGAAATAAAGCTGCCAGATTTTGCTCAAGGGTTGCAAGTGGGATGTGGGAGAAGAAGAGGAGGAGTTTGGGGTGAGTTGAACGTTTCCGGAACTGGAAGGGTGGAGCACCCATTAACTATTAGTAGGAAGGCTTGGGGTGACATCTTAGAATTTATTCTTTCTCAAGCTTAACCATTCTCCCCAGTAAATAGAAAGCATTGTTGGATATATAAAAGCTTTTTAAAAAATACTGCATATTCCCTGGAGGGAAAAAAACAATCATCTGAACTAAGCCATTTCATCCCAAACTGTACAATGAATAACACAAGCAGGATTGGATCACTGTGTTCTAGAGACTCCTGTGGCTTAAAGAACAGGATGACCTCAACTGCTCACAGGGGTCACAAACAGCAACTGTTCAGACTTGCAAAAATACAGCAAAGTTACCAGTGAGGATTTTAAGATTCATTTTTGAAAACTCTATTTTTCTTTAGTTTTGTTTCATAGATCTTTTTTCTCCTCCTTTTTACATATATAATTTAATGCTAGTATATAAGTGTTCATGGTTGCTCTGTAAACCATTAGATTTCCAAGGCAACGTTTTATCCTGAATTTCAAGAGTTATTCCTGGAGTGCTGTGGGTTAAAGCGCATCCAAGTCCACCATGTTTTATTTCAATCAACCTCTTCCTATCAGCTGTGCAGAAGCCCCAGCTCTGCTATCAAGCCTGACTAGCTCAAACAGGCACACAGGACAGTCTCTCCCAGTAGTGAGGGGAACAAGTACTTGCCTCATTATTTGCCTGAACAAAGGACACACGAAGATTTAAAAATAGAAAGCTATTTTAAAGATAGAAATAGGATGAAAAGAAAATCAAATATTTATGTCAACTTAAAAACTGCACAAAACTTAATGCCAGAAGACTTGGGAACGATGCTGTATAACTGGGAAACGGTGATCTGGGCCAAGTGACAACCTAGCCTCCTCCATTGTAAGACATCTCGTGCAATTTTTGCCATTTGTTTCTTTTCTTTTGTCTTCAGTTTCTTTCTCTCTGCATCGTGTTTCTTTTTCCTTTCTTCATTTCTTTCTATACCTCATGCCCCGTGGAATTCGAGATTTTCAATAAAAACATATTCAATAAAAATAATGAAAAAAATTTTTTAAAAAAATAGAGGGCTGAGGATATAGCTCAGTGGCATAAACACCTGCCTGGCAAGCACAAGGTCCTGAGTTCAATTCCCCGTACCAAAATATTATAAATAAATAGATAAATAAAATTTAAAAAATAGGTGAAGGAAGCCAAAAGTACAAATAAATAACATACAAAGTACCCACAGTGATCTGCAAGACATTGAAGATGAAATTGTTAGCCTATGATATCACGTGCTGATTAGAATTAAGGCACTCAATTAGCACTGTCAGTTGGATGGAAACTGGCACTGAGCCATGGAGGTGTTCACAGCCTCACTTCTTAGTCTCCCCACAGCATGAACAGATGGTATAAGGACCTCCAAAGACCCCCTGTTTTTTACACTCACGTGGGCAAACTTGGATATGTTGTTTAACCTTTCTAAACTCAGTGATGTTATCTGTAAGTGTGAGACAAAGTATAATAAGATAATATGATGTGTGAAAGTGTTGTATTTATTTTCCAGCACTGCGAAAACAATATTAATTCAAAATCAGATGCTCAAAACAGTTCAAATTCTTTGTGGGTCAGAAGTTTTGGTGTAGATTATCTGCATCTCCTGCTTAGGGTCGCAAACTTCAATAGATCGCAAACCCACCAATGAGATGTTTCTCAGACTGCCTTCTTCATTTGGAACTCAGCATCCTTTTCCAACCCTGTACAAGTTTTTAGAGAAAATCGTCTTGTGTGTGCATGACTGTGATCCCTATTTTCTTTCTGACTATTGGCTGGCTACCAATCTCAGTTTCTAGACGCTACCTGTATTTCCTCACACTGTTGCCTCTATATGCTGTTTACAGCATAGATGCCTGCTTTCTCCAGGACAGGAACATTGTCTGCTGACGTTTCCTATTTATTTTAAGAACTTATCTGAGTAGGTCAAATTCATTGAGGAGAATCTGCATTGTGACTCTAAGCAGTCAACTGATTAGGAAACTAATCACTAGAGTGACAGCTCATGAATTAAAATTTTGCTTCCTCTCAATAGGCCAGAGTTATACAAGGTCTTGGACACTGGGACTCATTGTAGGCTCTGCTTATTTTATGTTGTGTACTGTGACACTCACTTCCCACAAATAGAGCAATTAAAACATGATTCTTTCAAGAAGTGCTAGTTAGTACACTCTGTTTCCACACCAGAATCTTGAGTCTAATAAGCAATTGTTGCACTATTATAAAATGACGTTGCCCCAAGGGTTTCTCAAATTCATAAATTATTTTCTCTTTCACTTATCTCTTCATCATTGATTTAGCAATTATGTGGTGACTGTCTACTCTACCCAGCACCATGTTAAACACTGTGATCAGTAACATTACCATGATCTGGGTCAGGGATATAGCTCAGCAGTATGATTCCCATTACCAAACAAACAAACAAAACCTTACCATGATCTTAGCTTCCGAAGCACTTACAGTTAGTAGCAAGAATGAAACCAGCAGAGAAAATCTTCAAACAGGTAAGTAAAGAAGTAGAATAAAATAGTTGCTAATTGTGTCAGGAGCTTTCAGCTATTAATGCTCTTACAGCACAGCAGTAATATTTTCTAATGCATTTATATGAGGAGACCCTTGAGAGCTTGTCTGGAGGTTCTAGCAGGAGAGCTACTCGTATTCCCTTGACCGAGGAGAGGTCCTTCTCTATTGGGGCGGTCGTCCTCTTCAGTGGTGCAGGCAGCTTTGGGAAGGAGGCTCATGGAGCATGGAGCATTGAGGAAGGGAGGAGACACCTGCCTAGCCAGCCAGGTCAGCCAGATTCAACCCTGGGGACACACTGGGTGACAGATGTCACAGGCAGATTGCCACACATCCGTGACGACCCTGATTGTCTGAAAAATTGACCAAGTACTAATAAGATGTTAACATTTGTTGACAATGACTAAATCAATTCAGAAACATCACTATATTATCCTCTTGGGAGAATCAAAGCCTCTACCTTAAATTCTACCAACAATGAGTAAAAATATTATTAGTCTAATTTTGAGCAAGATTCATCACTGTTTTATGCCACAATCCTACTATGTAGAATCTGATCACTGAGAATCCTGCTTATTATTCTCTGGGTCTTATATTGGATCTCAATTGGAACTTAATCCATCTGGAGAATTTTCTCCATCAGAATTAGTTTGGCTAGATAAAACAAAGTAACTTACTTAAACCAGATAGAAATTTACTTGTACTACATAATTATTTTTTTTAACCTGAACCTATGTGTTTCAGGGCCGATAGTGGGGTTTCATGGCATCATAAGGCCAGTTTATCACCCTCAGCTCGTAACTTTCACCGCACAGTCCAGGAGACCAGAGAGGTTGCAGCTGGATTGCATGACGGCCGGCTGAAAAGAGGGAGGCTCAGAGAAGAAAGAGAGAAAAAGCACATGCTAACTGAATGATAACTGAGGTTTTGAAAACGTGTATAAAAACGAGAGAAAAGAATTATCCTTGCAGTTTAAGCAAATCTAGATAAAAGGGGTCCTCTTCTTGACCCTCCTGATTAAACAGTGTTCCCAATACAAAGTTGGAAGATGAAAACACAGAGACCTTGTGTAACAATGTTTTTTGGGGAAAAAATGAAATATTAGTATATTAAAACTCTATCAGATAAATGTAACAGAAAGCTGCCTGAAATGAACTGAATAAAAAAAAAAAGGAGTTTTAACTGGAAAGGCAGTTGCCTAATGTTCAGAATTTAGCAAATTACCCAGAAGCCAAGACTTTAGAGAACACATATTGAACTACCCTTGAGGATAAACTGGTTGCTGAAGAGATACTCTAAATTTGGTAATATTTTCAAGGCATTCTCTGTACATCTCATCTCTATTTCATTGGAAGGTGAGGTGATATCAGTTCTGTTTTCTTGGATTTCTCAATAGGGTGAACACGTAGGACATCTTCAGACTAAGTAACCAAAGGACACACTGCACCAGAACATGGACCAACTATTCACTACTGGCCTCCAACTGAACCAGGAGAGGAAAATAGGAGAGGGAAAGCTACTGAGGAAATAAATTCCACAGTGGTCTGTCAGTTCTGGAGTTGACACATGACAGCTTTGAAAGCCACAGATGCCAGTCCCGACAGCAGGGTCAGAGGCAAAAAGAAAATAGATGTTGCCTTATTATTATAGAATTTAATATTTCTTCAGGAATAATTTGAGGGGAAGATCAATTTAAGGAATTTTTATTTCTCTGTGGGGACAAAGGATGTTCTTGATTAGAAGAAGGGGTTCATTCTGTTTTGTTTTAAAGAAAGACAACACTTTTCAGGCACTTTGTATTTCTGGCCTCATGTAGCTGAGCGAGGCTTTTATCTGGTGTGTTGCATAACCCTGGCTAGTTCTCCCACCCAGCTGCACAGAGCGGCCAAGGGAGCTCCCTCGAGTTTTCCTCCCGGCCAAGCCAAGAAACACAGAAGATGGGAATACAACCAGTTCTGCTCTGTGCCTTGGGCCAAACACTAGCCTGGCTTTCTGTGCTTTCCCCCAGAGCTTGTTGTTAGATAGTGTGCTTTCCCTGACTCGAGAAGTGCTGACATTCAAAATTTAGATGGGAGTAGAAGCAAAGAACACAGCTAGTCCTTCTACTTGACCCTGGCCCCAGTGTAGAAACCAAGCTGAAAGAATCAGTGAATGACCAAGGCCAGCTCAGTGCACGGAGCACAGAGAGCTCTCCACAGGAGATTGGAGTCAACCCCAGAGAGCAACAAACTATTATTTTGTTTGGTTTTATTTTCTGTGCACCTATTTTCCTCAACACATGAGCACTGTTGCCTGTTTAGAATTAAGATGCATAAAACGCTTGTCCTGGCCACCCATATCTCTTTCTGCAATTATCTTTTTCACACAGATCCATATATTTCACAGTAATAAATCTACATATGTGGGGTTTTGATATACATAAATAGTATGTACCTAAAATAGCCTTAGGTTAGTTTTTCGTAAGAAGCTTATGATACCTCTTAGCCAGCATGGACGAGGTTGTATAGCAGCTGCATTGGTAGGATTTGGAACCCTTCCGTGTGCTTTTCTGTCACCCTGACACTTATTATCAGGACACCCACACTGGGATTTGTGTCTGTCTTATTCAAAAGTCCTCATTACTATTTTCAGATTAACATCCTTTTTCTATCTACAAATGCTCAAATTTCACTATCAGTTCATTTCTACAGAGAGTTGGCTCCTCCAATTTGTTCTACAAAATACCTTCAGCCTGCTTTTTATAACCTTCCAGTCCTCTCCTTCTTCCCTCCCTCCTTTCCTTCTCTCAGGTAGATAGATAGATGGAAAAGGAAGGAGAAAAAGAGATAAGAAAAAAGCAAAGTGCTCTGAAAACACTGGAACAAGTGGAAGTGGTCTCTCTAGATGGGGTAACAACTTTTACACTGGCTAAAAGAAGACGACTGTACCTCGTATGTACCATGATGTCAACACTGATTACAGTCGATGTCACTGTGTCCAATGAGCCATTTTATAGACAGCACCATGGAAGTTACTGTGCATGACAAAATTCAGCATTAGCATAGTAGATTTCTAAAACTCAGTCCTGGTTTCCTTTTCTCTTGGTAGAGGAGAACCACAGGGGCAACTGACTGGGACAGGGGACACTGTGGCTGCCACCCTCAGACTTCACCGCCTCACTTCCTCATAGCTTTGTCCTTGGATTCCTTTCTCTGAGCTTCAGTAACGAGTCCAGGAAAGGCTTTGCAAGGAGCAGGGGTGGCTTAACGGGTCCATCGGAAACCTTTGAGACCAGGGAATCGATCAGAGCTGGCCATTCCACTTGATGTTTTTGTGGTGGCATGGCTCACCTCAAAAAGCCAGATAAGGTCAGAAGTTAGCTATGGGTAACGTGTTTAGAAGTCTTCCTGATCTGAAAAGCCGAAGGAACCTGGGGTGTGCTTCAGTCTTGGAATGATTCCTTGTTTTTTCTTTTTTCTTACATCATTTTTACTTGTGCCAACTTGCAAGTACAATGATAACACAAGGAAAATTGACTGCATTAAGCCATACATAGGTTATGTTACTATTCTAAAAACAAATTAAAATAGTGTCTAAGCCAGCTGCATATAAATCATGCTGTTGTGACAGCAGAAATAGTAGCCACCAGATGTGGAGGATGACACCAGCTAGCTATGTGTTAAGGAGCTAATACCTCTGAGGGACTTATTTTTAAAAGGATATTGGAACAGATTTCAATTTTATCTCTATGATACTATTAATCTCCTTACTTGCATTTGGATATCTGTAGGTCTGGGACACTCTCCATGTTGTGCCTAAGTCTATTTGGATTGGCTTTGCCATGACCAGGTAGCCCTCTGCCCTTTTCTGGCCTCATGAAAAATGCCTGAAGTTGTTTTGCCTGAAGCCTTGAAGCAAAGAAGCTGCAAGTTCCTAGGAATTTATATACTTCCAGGTCCCCAGCCTTGAGCCACTTACTGACTGGTGAAATGTAAAAGCTCGCCTGGCTCTCCCCTCACTGGGGCAAACACTCAGGAGAATCTTACACCACAGAGAATTGGACATTCTCACACAACAGGCCGCTGTATATGACTTTTGTATTCTTGCCTTGCTAAACTTGATTTCACCCTGTAAAGCTTCCTTTTCAAATCACTAGTGTATGAATCTCTCAGGGTTGCTGGGCTCCTGGGAACTCTGATCTGAGATAATGTTCTGTTTTAAACAGAATAGAAAGTGGTAAACTTGGAGATGTTCTGCCAGAAACTGCACAAACCTCAGCAAGCACCAGAACTGTTGTTCACAAGAGTTTGGGCGTGTCACCAGGGATACAGCTCAGCGGCACAAGCACCTGCCTGGCAAGCACAATGTTGTGAGTTCAACCCCCGGTACCAAAAACAAAGCAAAACAAAACAAAAAATGAAACCTTAACTTGATCAAAGTTATTGGCTCTTTATATGGTAGCTTAGTAGAGGAAAAGTTTTAAAACATCACCGTCTGTACAAGCTTGAAGATTCTTATACAATTGAAAGTTTTAGGAGTGAGGAATATATCACCATCAACTAGACTTTTAAAATTGATAATGACAATACTGGAATCTGTTCATTTATGCAAACATGAATATACTGCAATTTCCACATCAGTGCCTTTCCAGAGACATGTGAGAAGTAGAAGAGAGGAAGAGTACAAGAAAACACTTAGAATCAGAATTTACAATAATGTCTACAACTTGTGGACTAATTCTTGCTCTGATACACTCATGCATACATATGTACAGAGACACACATGTAAGTGTACTTACAGATAGGTATCTTCATCATTTATGTACTTACTAATTTATCTACACATAAGTTCTACAGAGTACAATCACAGTCTTCTTATCAACAGGGGGTTTACTTAATATCTGAGTACATCCAGGAAAATGTGCATGAGAAAATAATGTATGCTGAAAACTGTTGACTTGGCTAACCGAGGGGAGTGATGTTCAAAGTGTTGCCCAGCAACTCAGGGGCCCTTGTGACCTTGGGAAAGGGTCTGCAAGGGGAAGATTATTTCCATAATTATACTATGTTTCTGGTTACCTTGTTCAGGTGCACTCTCAAATATACAGTGGTGTTTTCCAGAGGCTGCCCACTGTACAGGATGTGGAAGCAGATGGGAGAATTTGAAAAGACTTGCAAAATGTGAAATAAAGCTGTTCTTTTCATTCAGTCATCTTTGTTTTGAAAAGTAATTATTTTCATTAAGTGTTTTGTACTTAACATTTGTCAGAGTGTTATTTCTAATGAACCAATAAATATTTTAAACATTTCTCAGCTTTAATTTAGTAAATGTTAACGTACAAATAAAAGATCTTTGCAGTCGTCTATAATTTTCAAGATTTTAAAGAGATCCTGAGACTAACAGACAGGCTATTTCATGTATCAACTCCAAGCTACGTTTCTTTCTGTATCCCAGTAATTATCTACTAAGTATGTATGTAGATTTTTCATATATCTGGAAGCAGAATATATCAGATTAAGGAATGAATGTATGATGATATGTAGCAGATGGACAGAAATAAAACCAAAAGGGAATATTGGAAAGCAAACTTACCTATTTTCATTGAAGATTTTGCTACTTACAAGGGGTGCATAGCTTGGACTCTGTCCTACTGTCCTATTATTTGATGTTATTCTTATAGCAATCAAATAATACATGATTTTTAAAGCAGAATTTCTTGGTAGAGGACAGTATACTGTACAGTTTTGCTTTCTGTGGATCAATGTGATCACTAGTGTTCTCTTTTTGACTAGTTCTCAATTTCCTACTCCAGCCCCAGAAGCTAAAACTGAATTGTAACAATGTATGCCCAGAAATCAGTACAACATAAAAGAATTCTAGGGTTAAATTGTATAGTTTGACTGTACTGTCAGGCTGGCTGTTATGGTTTGGATAAAAGATGCCCCACTAAATACTCATGTGATTAAGAACTGGGGCTTTTGGAAGGTGCTTAGGTAACAGAGCATGGATCAATGAATGTTCTTAGAAGAATGTGTCATTACAGGGTAGGGTGTAATTGGAAGAAGTAGACCATTGTGGCAATGCCTTTGACCAGCTCTTTTATCTGGCTCTTTTCTCTCGGCTTCCTGGCTGCCATGAAGTGATCAGCTGTGCTCTGTCGTGCCTTTCCACCCGGATGTTTCTGCCTTAGAGTCAGCTGACCGTGGACTGAAACCATGAGCTAATGTTTCCTCTTTTAAGTTTCTACGTCATGTGCTTTGTCTCCACAGAAAGTGATCTAATTCAGAGATAAACAAGATTTTCTTAATTTTTCCAATGTTCAGGAAATAATAGGTAAGAAAACTTTGGAAAACTATGTTTTGAGGGATGCCAATTTTGAAATAGTATCATTTTTTTCATAATCATTAAAACTTTTTCAAAAATAATAGGGAATTATAAAAATAGGTGGAATTATTATAAAATGATATGGGATTGGTAAACGAATACACTATCAGTAAGATAGCTGCATACAATGTTTGATAGAGGGAAGATAAAATTTTGACGACTCTTTTTGACAAATAATTTTTGGGAAAAATTGTCAACACGAAGAAAAATTTTATATTATACCCACTTCTTCAACTATAAATCAAAGGGTACAAACTAACCACCTCTGTTGTATAACTGGGTCACAGATGTATATTGTTTGTTTTTTGGAAGGAAAAGTGTATCAGACTGTATAGCGATTCTGGACCTGCATTCCCAGATGGTGACATTTGGCACTGAAGAGTGACAGCAACCCCCGCGCTCTGCCGTGTGGCACTCTTGTCTCACCTCCTGTTTTATGCCAGTTGGTCCCATGCATTTAAAGTGAACGGCTTTATTCCGGTATCCATGAGATTAAAAACGCCAGGTAGGTCAAGAGTTAGAAAAGATGAAACCGTAAGATAAATCTGAAGAAAATACAGGTGACTTGTGGAGCCAGTGAACTATCCTAAGCCAGTTTGCCCTTCTGCAGCTCTTAGGTTATTTCTGCTAATTAATAGTAAACACCACTGCTTGGAGGTGGCTGAGGATTAACTGCTTTCCACAGCTTCTCTCCTAGATTGTAAAGAAAGCAATTCTAAGGCCAAATTTCAGCCACACTTACAACAGTTAGGAGACAGACAGAACAAACTCAGTCGGTCAACTTTTGGTGCCCTTGAAAGTGAACATGATAGAGTTCCCTGGACTCTAAAATGCTGTTGATACAAAAGCAAGTATCTTTGAAATATTTTTATGTTGTGTATGTATTTCAAATGCCATTAATTTTACCCATAAAAACTCATTTCATCAACCAAATCCCTTTTGTATCATTCAGATACTGATTATGCAAAGTTCTGCTGATGACCAGGGATCAATCAGCTGCCGTGCATGTGGTCTTTGCAGTGCATGCTGACGGACAGCACTTAGCATGGGGATTCCTGACCTAGGCAAAGATCATATATACAGCCTAAGCCAAGTAGTTCATACTTGTGCGCTGTCTGCAGCAAGTAGTGTGCTGTCTGCAGCAAGGTGTTTAAAACAAAGTATAAGACTTGCAGGCACATGGTTGTAGGTTTCATCGTTGGCACCATGAAAATACATAAAATTAAATTATAGATATCAAAGTGGTCTTTTGCAGGAAAGTAGTTTCTTAAGCATAATAAAAATGTAAAGCTTCTGTATATCCAAAATACCTCAAATTAAAAGGGAAAGGAAGACCTATCAGAAAATATTCATAGTACATACTTTCCACATGAAATGTTTATCTATATGTATAATGTAAACAATATGTATGATTTCTTGTTTTCCTCTTCATGTTTTAGTATGTTAGTTTTTGTGCAGGAGTGGCTAAACTGATATCAGTTCAGTAAATGTGTAGGCACATGTGTAGCTGTGGAGTAAGTGCTTTTTGTCACTCCAGCTTTCTCATCCTGTTTCTGTGCTATGCTGTTGTATTACTGCTGATTCTCTGGAGTCTCTATGCTGGCCACAGATTCACTTCGACCACGGTTGATGAAGCCTTACTCTGTTCTTGGGCCAAGAAAACCATCTCATCTGCAATCCAAATGAACTTACTGTTCCTGTCTTTCTGCACAAGGGGTGGGGTTGTTGTTGTTGTTGTTATTCATGCATCCATTACCTACCACTCACTCAAAAATACTCCTCTGACATTGGAATCTGTGCTGTTATGGACACTGCATTCTCCAAATAGTAGCTTCTCTTTCTTCATGGTTATTGTGATAGAATCAGTGAGCAGAATCTCAACAATGCAACAGTCAGAGGCAGCTCTAGAATGTTACCTTCGTGCCAGCAAAACGCGTCCAACCTCAGGGATTAAAGAAGCCTCCTCCTCACCCAAACCTGGGCACACCTCGTTTGCTTGTTTACCAGGAACCACTGCTCCCCATAATTCATCTGAAGCAAATTCTTCAAGTTTCTTTAAAATGAAGGAGAAGGAGGAGGAGATGGTCTCCCACCAGCGTTAAATCAGCATTATAGCCTTGACGTACACTGGTGCTTTCCTCAGATCTGTGCTAGTCGGTCATAAAGCTGGCATCTGTTGTTTGTGTTTGCCAAAAATCCATTTCCCCTCTTTTGGAGTGATGCCCTGATTTGACATTGGAAAAGTCTTCCTTCACTGTGGAATATATCCATGAAACTTAATCAAAATGTCCCCATTTTTCCTAGCCAAGGGATTTGTGACCCAAAGTATACCAATCAGATACTTTCTTCTCCTTAGAATTTGGTGCACATGTGGAATACAGAAAAAGGGGAAACACGGTTGGTGCTGATTAATTCTGACTAGAATGTCCATTGGTTTCTATTCTCCCAGATATATTTTGTATCTGGCTTTTTCAGGCTGATTCAAGGATTATTCTGAAACCCTCCTCTACATTTCTCGTGCTTGTTACATTGGGTTGATTTCTGTTTCTTGTGCCTAAGGAACCCAAACAGGTGCAAGGTTTACCCATGGTTGAATTTTTACAAAAGTATGTTTTTAACCTGAATTTCCTGTTCCTAGATTTTACCTCTGTATCAGGATAGAGGCATAAATTCATCCTACGATCTTACCTAAACTCCTATCTGGTCTGCTGTCCTCATGAAATACAGTCTACCCACGGGGAACAGATAGGAGGAGATCACCTCTGGAATGTGGTGGCTGAGGTCAAATGACCGCCAAGACTCATATTCAGTAGTGGCTTTTGCGCTACTTTTTATTGCCTCAACTCAAAAGCATCCCAAGTCCTGCTCTAAAGAGAATATGAATTAAGGTGAGGACGTGTTACATGGGCATTCACTTTGTCCCCATGTTGCCACCTGAAAGGAAGCAGTAGGCCCTTACAGGTACAATCTAAATTTTGAGGTGGGAAAATTGGATTTACCTTTAGATACTCTCCTGTTTTGGATTAGACTGCTTAGAAATGTTTCTTTAATTATAAATGCACGCATGCAGGAAAAATTTACCCATTATTTTTTGCTATAGGTTTTTTCTGTTTTGTGTTTTGGAGGGGTTTTTTGAGACAGGGTCTTGCTACATAGTTCTGGCCTAGCCCAGACTGCATAGCCCAGACTGGCGTCAAACTCATGGCAATTCTGCCTCAGCCTCATGAGTGCTGGAATTATAGGTGTGTGCACCACACTGGGATATCCCTTATTTTTGGAAAAGCTACTTTCATATTTGTGTATTACATACTTTGTTCTTCCATATGACTTTTAGGATTATTTTTAAATTCCATGAAAAGTTCTGTGTGAATTGCATTGGATTATACTGAATTGATAGGTTAATTTGGCACAGAGATGCCCAGTAAAATCCAGGATAGTTTAATTTGAGGATGATATGTAAAAACAACAAATTTTACAGTCATTACTGAAGTATCTGCTAGGTGTCAATTATGGGACACCAACTCATTCATGTATCTTGGGCATCTTAGGTAGCTGAATTCTCAATACCATACAATGACATACAGTTTGCATATAATCTGTGTCCATCCTCATGTACACTTCAAATCGTAAATTCTGTATGATTCACTGTAAATTCTATATGAATCACTGTAAATTCTATATGATTATTATACTGCATTGTTTATTTAGGGGACAATGACAAGAAAAATCCTATCCATGTTCAGTGCAGATGCAACTATGTTGAACCTAACTACATTTTTGATTCACAGTTGACTGAATCCATGGATAGTAAATCAGTGAATATGGAGGGCTGATTTTTAGATCATTTGATGTGTAGATTTCTATATTCATGTAGATACTGAATAGATACATAAGTGTATATCCTATGCAATAACTTTTAGTATGAGTGTTTCCCTTTATATTTAGTATATCATTTTTTTTTCTATTTGACTATAGGGACACATTTAAATAAACACATAAAATACTATGAAATAATTTTTGGAATATGTTTGTTCCATGTAATATTTGAGACATGTTTATACTATAAAGATTGTCTTTATCTGCTTGAAGTTCAAATTTAAATGGGTAGTCTCTATTTTTCATTTTCCAAATGCAGCACATTTAATTTGGAAAGAAATGACAGCTTTAAAATATTTAATCACCTTTTCCACAAACATACTACAGTACACTTTCTTTTAATGATTTATATCACTAAATCTTTACAGATGTGTATATTGCTTGTTTTGTTAAGCTTATTCCTTAGCGACTTAAAATATTTACAGTTATTGTGAATGTAATTTGTTGTTATTGCAAAGAATTCTATTGATTTTTGTGCAGTGATCTTATAGTAAGCAACTTTGTTGACCTTTAATAATTTGTGTGTAAAATATCTGGAATTTGTGTATTCACAATCTCTTAAGAGTAAAGTCATTTCTTTTTTCTAATTCATGTCAAATTTATTTCTTTTTATTTTTCTCCATATTCTAGCTCTTCTAATACAATGCTGAAGTGCTAAAGGATATATACTTGTCTTTTTCTTATTTTAGAAAAAATATCTGTAATCCCACCAAAAATATTGATGGTCTTTAATAGATAGTTTTAATCAGGTTAATAGTTTTACGTTTTTACCTTGCTTAGATTTATAGGTGTTATCTTATATGGTCATGGGAGTATTCGAAATGCCTTCTGTACTTACAGAGATCATCACGAAGCTTTTCTATTCCAATTTCCTAGTGTGGAAAATTGCAATAATGGGTTTCCCACTAGAAAATTATTCTTCTGGTGGGATAGTCCCAGTGTAATTACGGAATACTTCCCATGGGATATGCCCAGCATAGTCACAGTACATTTGAGACACACACACACACATGCACAAGCATTAGTGGTCTTCATTTGCTAATATTTTGTTTGAGGGGTTCATATTACCTGTGACATCAGCTTATAACTTTACTCTTCTGTAGTATGTTCATCTGATTCTGGAATGAAGGCTAAATTAGTCTCATAAAATGAGATCACTACCGAGGAATTTCTTCTTTTTATATGCCTTAAAATGGTTTGTGTAATTTTGGATTGATCTTTTCCTTGAAACAGTAATTCTCATACCTCAGTATAAATCCTTATGCATATTCATCAGCCTTACACCAGAGTGTCTAATTTGGTAGGCATGATGCAGAATGTTAGAATCTGCATGTTTAACAAGTCCTCAGGTGATGCCGATGCTTTTGTTCTGAGGTCGAGACTTTAAGAACCACCTTCAAGTTTGGTAGAATCCACTTATAAAATCTAGTAAGTCTATGTGTTTTTTAAATAATGAGTGGATTTTGAACTATTCACTACCTTGATCTATTTTTGTGATCTTTGGCATCTATGTTGGCAAGTTACATTTCTCAAAAAAATGGCTATGGTGTCTGTTTTAATTGAAATTAATGGTTATTCAGAAAATACCTTATAATGCTTTAAAATGTTACTGTATTGTGTCTCTTATTTCGGTTCTCATATTATGCACCTGAGACTTCTCCAGGGTATGACAGAGCTGCCTATACATCTCTTCCTGAAGTTTGGACCATGGCACTGTGCTGCTAGATTAGAATCAGCAAGTATAGAAGTGTCTGCACTATAAGAAGCAGAAACCTTTACAAATTGGATCTAATTCCCACTAGAGACAGCTGGTTTACCAGTGTCCCGCTGCCTCTTAGTTCGGTCTCATCCTTCAGAATTATTACAGACTTCTCTATTTTCATAATTTTTGAAAAGTAACTGTTAGCTTATTTTATTACTGTTTTATTTTTATATTAGCATATTTACTCTTAGTTTTATTTTTTGTTCTAGTTCTAGAATTACTCTATTTTTTAAAGTTCTTCGATGAATGATTAGCTTATTTACTTGTGCTTATTTTGTAATATATGTACATTAAGACTATATTTTCATCTAAATACTGCCTTAGCTACATTTTTTAAGTTTTCTTATAAAATAGTTTAATTGTAATTCATGATTATAACATAATTACTGTCCATTATGAATTTTTTCTTTGATTTACCTAGCGCCCAGATTATTTATTAATATGATCTTAATTTACTTCTTTATTTTAGGCTATCCTTTAAAAATTTTATAGCAAGTTTTATAGAATGTAGTGTAAATATTTTCAACTTTTTGGCAACTGTTGAGACTGCTTGGTGACCCAGAACCTCATAACTTTTGGAAATATCTCATTTGAGCTTGGTGTACATTTCCAAATTCCTCTCTAAATTATTAATTTGGTTGCTCAAATTTCTTATCCTTAAAACTATATCTGCTTCAACTATCGATTTCTGAGAGAGTATGTTAAAAATTTTCCCTTTTTAGCTATTTTGTCACTCTTTGATCTTCTTGTTTAAGAATCCCTACCCTGACTGAAATATCTGCTTATTACATCATGGACCAAGACACTGGTAGCACCTTCTTTTTGTCTTGTGGTTTAAATGTGTCATGGGGCAAAACATCAGCTTCGCCTTCCTTTTGCATGATTGCTTTTACTTCTATGTTACAGTCCCTTGAGTTTTCTCATCTGTCTGTCAAGCTAAGAGTCGTACTACCTATTTTTAAGATTCTTCACAGCATATTGTGTGTGTGTAGTCAGAGACAAGCCATCTGTGTCCTCCGCTCGGCCTGTTTGCTCACGTTCCTCTGCACTTTCCAATCCTGCTACTAACTTCTTCATAAGATGCAGATTCTAACCCCTAGCTTTGTCAATACCTTTCCTCTGTGTGTTTCTTGTTTCACCGCCATTCTCTTTCTCTAGGTTACCGGATTAGAACTCTTATGTTCTTGTTATTTTTAAATTTAATTTTATAAAAAATATAAACTTTAGACTTCTGATTTTTCTACAAAGGAGAACTTAAGAAAGAGTATATGTTTCAAGGACCATTTTCTTAGTTGCCATTGACTATCTTGTTCTATGTCAGTTCTTGATCTGGATTTTGAAAATTTGTTGAGGCTTTGCTTATATAAATTATGGATTCAATACTCTTTCTGCGTATTTTTTCATATTGCTTTAAAAAGCCATGCAATTTCTGTACAGTTGAATCAATACATAACTACTACATAAATCTTATTAACTTATTCATTTATGCCCCATAGCAGTGATGGTGAACCTTTGAGAGCTGTCAATGATATAAACAGCCCCCTGTGGCACACATGCCATAGCTTTGCCACCACTGCCTTATACTTCTAATTTTTGTTCACTTGACCATTCAGACACAAGAATGACATAGTGTGTTTACTGCTCTTTTACAGCATGTTACATATATTACATACACAGATTGTAGGACAGCATGTGGCAGATAGTGAACGATACGTCCAAAAGTGACAATTATCCCTTAAAGCAGCATTCGAATACTGACAAGCAGATATTTTAAAAACTATAAACATTCCAGTTTTATATCATTAACTCTATAACCCATACTATGAATGCAAAATAAGTTAGAAGCAAATTCTGGAGGGTATCAAAACATAGGCAGAGTATAATCCTGTTAATAATGAACATTTGCCTTGCAGTGTAGGTGATAAGATAGCTTGAATATTTTATGTTCTGATTTAGTTATGAAGTACTACAAAGGTGTATCTTTCAGTTTTGAGCAGAATAATTTTATGGTGCAGATAATTAGAAAGAACAACCTATTTGGCACTGATGGGCAAGAGATTTGAAACAGGGTTGGGACTGGAACTATAAATATCAGATAGAAGGGATTTATTTTTATCTTGTGATGTATGATGACAAGAGATGTGGAAGATAGAATTAAGAAAAAAGTGAGATCGGTTGCCAAGAATAACAATACATCTGGTCAGAACTGGCAGTTTCTAGGGTTTCAGAGTAAATCTTTAAAAAGTAAGCCCTTCGTACATCCAGAAAATCCTCAGAGTTCCCTCAGGGGAAATTTTTATTTGAAAAATAAATATTTAAAAATATTTATGAGAAAATACACAGTTCTTTAAAAATACACTTTAACTTTTAAAATTACATATTTAGTGAGCTTGAGTTAGTTCAAAATGATATACACCCACCAGATTTTACTCATGTCAGTCACCACTGAACAACTACCAAAACGAAGAAAAAAAAACCTCACAAGTTAAAAAGCTCTCAGACTGCAAACAACCAACGGATGGGGTAGTGACCCAAAGAGAAGAGAAACAAAGAAGGTAAACTTATGACTTCATCAGCTTATTGAGCAGAGGCAGTTTCCATGCTGCAGCACAAGAACAGCCATCCAGCTGAAGCTGGGGCTTGGCCTTGCTCAGTTGAAGAGGAAAAGAGCAAGAGTTTGCCGAGTCTCAGCATTTGCCAGTGGCACTACTGAGAAGAGAAAACTGCACGAAAAGTAAGTTCCAGAGATGTTAGAGGAGTGTCTCAAGTCTTTCCCTAAGAAACGACAGGCACACAAGTGAGAGGAAGACAGGATGGAGATCACGGAAAGAACCGTGATGAAAGAATTGGCAGAACGGTTCTTACAAATTTCACAGGATTGGTAATTAAGTAAACTTACGAAAATGAAATATTAGAAATATGTCAGAATTCTCAGAAGGCTATCATCATAGTGGGGCTACTTGGATTCATTCTGAAGATTGTGTTAGACCCTGTTCCCATGACCCTGTCCACCTGGTAGTGAAGAATGGATCCCCTACCTCAGTAGTGTGTAAACACAGTATGTCTGACATAGGGCAGAAGAGATTGTCAGTGGCTTATTTATTACATATACTCTCCACTTAGCAGTGGACATGGTGTGCCAGGCAGGACACTGGGAAACAGGTCTTACAGCAAGCACCACGATGACGAGGTGTCCTTTAGGACACATGGTAGGTTGTGAATGGTTTATCTGAAGATTTTTATGGGCTGATAGTGAGGTGAAACACACTAGGTAGAGGACCAGTGGAGTATAGCTGGTCCACATTGTAGGGAAACCATGCGGCCTCTTGCAGTGCTGGAAAGATGACGTAGCTGAGGAGAGCAAAACTCACTGCCTAGGCTTGGGGATGATGTGGGGATCAAAATTAAGGTGGAACATGAGGGAGGAAGTCCAAACATGGCGGACCGGTAGGTAGCAGGAGAGGGACCCTCTCTGAGAGAGATGGCTCAAATGCCAAAATAGAACACCCTGGAGAGACCCAAACAGAGAGAGATGGACTCTCACAACCCAGGGAGAATCTAAAAACAAAAATATCGCTCAAATATGAGGTCCTGGGACTACCATTAGAGAAGCTAAGATCAGCGAGCATGGTGCCCTCCTTGAGCCACCTGAATTCCTGCCGGAGACCTGACCAACCAATCCACGCCAATGCGACTGGCATGAGTGGCTGGAGTGTGGAGCTGAACAGCCCTGTGCGTGGCTCACCCAGACCTGGCCCTGCACGTGACCCACCCAGAGGCACCATGAATTCGCACCGCAGCCGTGCTGAAGTCGGAGGTCGGGGAGCCCAGCAGTTCTCGGGGACCGGCATCAACATGCGGTAAGTGATGGGAATAAGACCCTCCCACAGGAAATGGGCAAGTGACTGGACAACATGTTGGATTTGGGCAGGACAGCCCTAACTCCATAAGGAAGTGGCTTCACTTGGTTGCTCCCCTCGCTGAGCGGATTGCTGGAATCTGCTTGGATTGGGCTGTGCCCCTGGCCATGACCCAGTGGGTCACTAAAAACTAATTCCCTGAGCTTGGCACACACTGATGCAGTGAAGCCCTGCAAAGGTTGACTGGTCCAGAGGGGAGGAGCCAGCGCACACTGCCCGTGCTTGAACTTTAATCTCTGATAGCCAACTGAAGAGGGCAAAAGCTCCTAGCCTGCATGCTCTAGAGGTGCCTTAACCAACAAGAAAAGGGGCTGGGAATTACACTGTACACTTGTAGGGAAGGAACCAAAAAATGATGAAAAGGAGAAATAAGAAAAAACCCCCAGCCCCCAAGCCTGAGAACATTGATCCAGGAGAGGTAAATACAAAAGAGATTGAGGGCAGCAAAAATGCAACATCAAACACAGCCTTAGCGGACATAAAGAGATATCTTCAGGATCCCATAAGTGGGACCAAAACTGAAATATTAATTCAAATTAAACAAGAGATAAGTAGATTAATAAAAGAAACGCTGGGCACCTCTCAAGAAGACACAGACAGAAGAATGGAGAAACACAAAAGGAGAGAAAAATTTAATGAAGAATACAAAAAAACCCTAGAGTTCATGAAGCAGATTCAAAGAGATTATCAGGAAACTAAAGACTCCATACTAAACTGGCAAAACTGCTTGAAAGAAACCAAAGATAGACTATCGAAAATTGAACACAGGCTTGCAATGTGGGGTCATGAAAGGGAAGATCTCTTCAAAATAAGAAGGGAGCAGGCAGTAAATATACAAAGACTGGAAGATGACAAGAGGATCTATAACTTAAGAATAAAGTATGTGAATGAAGAAGCAGGAATCAAACCAGAGAAATTAAAGACTATTCACAGCCATTATTAAAGATAATTTTCCAAGCATAGAAAAAAGAAATGATATGCAGAAATATGAAGCATACAGAACTCCAGCCACCTACCACCCAAACAGAGCTACACCCAGACACATAATAATCAA